>JARVZY010006954.1:17500-20000 GCA_030686995.1 Artemisia argyi | reverse complement strand
CTTTCTTTTATCTTCCCCTCATCGTGCGAAATAGAGAAACTTTTTATTATCTTATATCATCAGGGTAATGATCCATCAACCCGCTGGTTCTTTTTCTGAAGTAGCAACGGGAGAATTCATCCTGGAAGTGGGAGAACTGCTGAAACTACGTGAAACCCTGACAAGGGTTTATGTACAAAGAACGGGCAAACCTTTATGGGTTGTATCCGAAGACATGGAAAGAGATGTTTTTATGTCAGCAACAGAAGCCCAAGCTTATGGAATTGTTGATCTTGTAGCGGTTGAATGAGAATAGCCTTTATTTCAATTTCACGTCAAGTCGTGATTTAAAATTCACCCTGCCGAGTTTAATATTCTATGATTTTTATTTACTATTGTAATTGTAATTCATAATCATCCGGTTAGGATCGATCTAAACCAGTCCATTATGTATATGATTCAACATGCCAACGATTAAACAACTTATTAGAAATACAAGACAGCCAATTAGAAATGTCACAAAATCCCCCGCGCTTCGGGGATGCCCTCAGCGTCGAGGAACATGTACTAGGGTGTATGTGCGACTCGTTCAGATCATGAACTAGAACAAAGGAAAGAGGACAATGTTCAAATATCAATGATCAAATAGGATAGAAGGGAAAAACGAACTACATTTACTATCTAAAAATAAGAAAATGGATCATATCCCTTTTATTGTGTATGAAATTTATGGTTTCTATTGGTGTAAAACCACTCACCTCAATTCAAGATGAGAAGCAATTCTCCATTGGTAGCAAATGGTTATCCATTAAGCGGAGGAAATCTTAGTTAACCTAGACGCCTCTTGCAAGAACGGACTAACAGGGTCAGCTACCCAGCCAACTTTCATAATTAAATACCGTTACTGTATAGGTAGAGCTCGTTGTGAAAGACCTATTACTGGATAATTCATGGGTAGAGCCGAAGAATGTGAACTATACAAGTTAGCAATAACATTGATTAAATGAAGTAAAGGCTCCGGTGTATAGAGAAGACCTCACCGTTTAAGAAGTAACCATAGAAACGATGGAATCCACTATTTCTTTATCATTGCTATTTTTTAAGTACAATTTCGTATTTCGAGGTGAAATGCCTAGAAAAAATAAAAAATCGTGGTTGGGAAGGTTATAGTAGCCAAAGCCATTGGAATTTTTAGTTTATACATTGGAAAAATCCGTTTTGTTATTAATATACTAGGAAAGGGGCAAAAGAATAACTGAAAGAAAGGAAATCTATTAGTTATTCGTTAAAGTTTCATTTATTCAATGACCAGAATTAGACGGGGATATATCGCTCGGAGACGTAGAACAAAAATTCGTTTATTTGCATCAAGCTTTCGGGGGGCTCATTCAAGACTTACTCGAACTATTACTCAACAAAAAATAAGAGCTTTGGTTTCGGCTCATCGGGATAGGGATAGGCAAAAAATAAATTTTCGTCGTTTGTGGATCACTCGAATAAATGCAGCAATTCGTGAAAGGGGGGTATGCTATAGTTATAGTAGATTAATAAATGATCTGTACAAGAGACAGTTGCTTCTTAATCGTAAAATACTTGCACAAATAGCTATATCAAATAGGAATTGTCTTTATATGATTTCCAATGAGATCATAAAAGAAGTGAGTTGGAAGGAATCCACCGGTTAAACGGAGTTGCCCGGAGAATGAACTCCGGGAAGGTCGAATAAAAATGAATAGAATATAATTAATATAATATATGATAAAATATGATAAAGTAGTCAAAATAAATATGAATCAACACGTCCAATAAAAACAATTTCTTCTTCCCAGATTATTCTTTTTTTTTTTTTCTTACGACACGAGAATTCAATCCGGATTCTTGGATTTTTCCAACAAAATATCAATCCGCATTTGAGTTCAGATGGGGATTTGAATTCAAGTGACGAAAGTGTAAACCTATCTTTTTCGGGCTCTAAGACTAGGAGTTCTAGTGGTCGGCTCGGTTCTTTCCAGCTGTTTCTCATTATTAAGAAAAGGTAACAAAGATAAAATACGAGCTTGTTTTATAGCAATCGTAATTAATCGTTGTTGTTTCAAGGTCAATCTATTCACTCGTCTAGATAATATTTTTCCCTGTTCACTAATAAATCGACTAATTAAACTCATGTTTTTATAATCAATTCGATCCCCCGATTGGATCGGGGGCAAACGCCTACGAAAAGATCGCTTGGATTTAAGAAAAGTTCGCTTGGATTTATCCATGGTTTGGTTAGTTTATTTCTTATCCCTAAAATACTATTTAAGCCAGATCTCTAATTAGAATAAATAAATAGGATTTGGTTTGTTTATAATTATCTTTAACTATGTTAAATATGTTATATATATAATGTCATTTTTCCCTTTCCTTGTAAGATAAGGGGCAGGTGCTCGGTTCGATCTATTTCTTTATCTCCCCGTGAATCGTATGTTTGTTACAATATGGACAGAATTTTAGCAACTCCAATCGATTAGGCGTATTGTGC
>JARVZY010006954.1:7500-12500 GCA_030686995.1 Artemisia argyi | reverse complement strand
CCCCTTCCTCTGTTTCCGCCTACGTATATAGGATATTTTAAGAAGTGAATGTCTTTCTTAGTAGCGGGGTCGGGGGAAAGAATAGGAAAGGTGATTTCACTATATTTCTGACCAGGAACAGGGCCTATGACAAGAATATTTTTTTGGTTGGGGCGATAACTCTGAAAAGACAGATTGCCCATCTTTTCTTTTATCTCGGGGGAAATACGATCGGGAGGGGCTAATTCAAAACCCTCTGGTAAAATAAGAACAGCCCCTACATTCAAACCCCCCTTTTTACCATTAGCAAGAACTTGTTTCAGTTGCATATCATAGGGAATTCGAACAACTGCTTCAAATACAGTATCGGGAAGTACCGCTTGCGGAACCTCAATATCCACTGGTTTATTAGCTAAATGGCAATTGGCGCATACAATACGTCCAGTGGCTTCTCGTGGATTTTCATAACCCTGCTGTGCAAAAATGGGATATGCATTTGAAATGGATGTACGAGTTATGATATATATCATGAGCGATATGGAAATAGATCGAGTAATCTGTTCCTTTATCCAAGAAAAAGTATTTCTAGTTTGCATGGTCCAACCATTGATCCCGAAAATTTCTACAATAAATTGGGGTAGGTCACTAATGGAGTTTCCTATCCACGATTCTGTTATTTACTGGAATAATAATAATTTGACTGGATTAATATATAGGAATATAGGATGAATCTCCGGGATGGGTAGAAATATAAAGTTTTTTTCAATGCTTTGCTTATGTACAACTGCAAAGTAATAAGAAACATTATAATTAGATTAGGTAGATAATTTTTCAGTCATTCATTGAATGATAAATCACTACAAGTGACGGAGATACGCGATTTAAATAACGGAAAATCCAATATTTTAAAATTGTATCTAGAATGACTGGAAAAGTGGAAACAAGGCCAGATATAATTTGATCATTATGAACAAATCCAAAATCCTTGTAGACAAAGCCAATCAGCAGTTCCCAACCACGGGGCGAATGAAATCCGATACATAAATCAGTTAATAAAAGAAGAGAAAAAGCTTTTATTGTGTCACTTAAGTTATATAGGAATTCCTGAGCCCAAGAGTTAAGAATAACAAGTTCTTTATTACCCAAAATAGAATAACCACTTAGAATAATGAAACAGATTATATTTGTCGAGAAGTGCAAAATCGTATGAATACGACCCTCATTGTGTATCTTGATTAATTGGATTGTTTCTTTGTGAATTCCTATACGAAGGTTTTGTAGATGTGTCTCCGAGTATTCCTTGATCATTTCCTCTAAGAGGAGGAGTTCCTTTAATTCTTTGAATTTTTCTAGAATACTATTTTCTTCAATATCATTCAAAAAAGTTTCGGATTGCCTAGTATTCCACCAATTTGTAATCCATGATTCCAGACTTTTTTGAAATGAGAGCGAAATCCACCAAGGCAAAAATACTATAGATGCAAGATAGAAAAGAGGAGTTAATGCTTTCTTTTTTGCCATTTTTTCATCTGTGAATTGTTAATGAATCTTATTCGTCGACTTTATGTAATCTAAGATTTCTCTCACGCATCAGTTCTATTACAAGTATCGAATCTATGAATCTATTCACTCTTTTTTATTATTATTTTTTTTTATTTTTTTATTGTTCCATATATGTCTGCTTTGACTCGAATGGATGTTCTGAAGAAATTTCAATTAAGTTATGTTATAGAAAAAGAGGATTCTTGCGTTTTTGCCCTCCTGCTGAGAAAGCATGCATTTGTCGGCTCATTTCTTAAAACACTTCAATTGGTACACGCAAGAAATAGGCCAATTCAGCAGCTTTTTGTTCCATTTCCCGTGGAGTAAAATTCTCATCAGTACGAGTCAATGGAATGGCTCCCTGGCCTTTGATATCCATATAAAGGACACGACGAGCATAAATACCCTCTTTAACTTCTACTCTGACGGACTGAATATCTTTTATAAGAAATCGGAGGAAGACCCGACGATTTTTTCCAGGAAATCCCCAACGAAAAATACACACTATTCCGTCTTTTCTATCAAATCGATCATAACCACTACCTACATTCCACGAAATTGTGCACCACAAATAAGAGCTAATAAAAAGACCCGCGATCCCATAGAAAGACATCACAATTCCTTGTGGAAAAAAAACGATTTCCTGAGACGGAAATAAAGATATCAAATTTCTACCAAGATAACTCGAGGTTCCAACCAACAAGAATCCTAATGAACCTAAAAAAAGGATAACAGCCCAGCAGAAATTACTTGTTTTTCGAGCCCCTGTTATAGGTTCTATCCATATATGTTCTGATCGACAACTCATAGTTGATCCAGTTGCTTTTTTTTGGAATTGAGAGAATACCCCAAATGAATTTTACTTTAGTCCTTTTGTTTCCGAAGTAACTCGCATCAACTAGCACTAGTTTGATGTGAACCTTTAGGAGTAATTCATTAAATTGGTTAGATCTAAACTAATAACATACCCTTCGTATGATCTCACTAAAGATAGCCACATGCATATAGATGGACCAACTTTACAATTAAGCCGTCCGCCAATTCGGGTCTATTTGAAAATAGCTAGAATATAGCATTTTGGGAGATTTTCGTCGGAAGACGCTTATACCATATTTTGCTAAAAGGATATCTGTGTTATGATACAAGCGTCAGTTTAAAAATGAGATTTTGTGCCCTCGGCTCTAAACAATCTTGTTTTTTTGAACATGAAGAAATAAAGAAGCCATTGCGATTGCCGGAAATACTAGGCCTACTAAAGGGACCAAAACAGAGGGAAAGTTAAGAGTTGTCATAGAATGGGTACCTCGCTTTACTATTTGTACCTGTTATTATTATTTAGATTTTATATTTATAGAATATAAAGATATTATATATAAAGATATCTTATATCTTATTATAAGTATAATTTGATAATTCTAAATTGGAATTATTATTAATTAATATCTCTCTAATCTATTCTAATTCTAAATTCTAAATGAGTATATAATGTAGTTTTTCATCCCTCTACATGAAAGATTTGAAAGGATATGGATGAGATATTATTTGATTCATTTTTTTCTCTTGTCTTCAAATTTAATTTACTAAGCAAAAAGTTTCTTAAAAATGAATTAGATTCTATTTATTTAGTTTTATATATTAAAGGGTTTGTTAGAATCCCATCCAGCAGGGATTCTTAGTCAAAATAGGATTATCGTAAGGTATAGAAAGATAAAATTCTATTATTCCGATAAACTAATTACTTGTTTGCTCAAAATAATTCAACTTCATGTTCTAATTTTGATTCAAAGGAAAGAAAGTGTGGAGTTGAAATAACTCACTCAGAACGCTTTTTAAAGGATTACGTGGTACGATTAGATCGAATAAGCCCTTCTGGAATAAATACTCAGCCGCTTGTGAACCTTCGGGTACTGTTTTATTTAATGTTTGTTCAATTACTCTTTTACCCGCAAAGGCAATGTAGGCATCGGGTTCGGCAATAATGATATCCCCCAACATACCAAAACTAGCTGTCACCCCGCCGGTAGTAGGAGATGTAAGGATTGGTACATAGAATAACTTTTTATTTGATTGATAATCATATAAAGCAGCAGATATTTTAGCCATTTGCATCAAGCTCAAACTTCCTTCTTGCATGCGTGCCCCTCCGGAAGCACACACTATAATAAGAGGTAGAAATTCTTTAGTGGCGTATTCAATCAAACGGGTAATTTTCTCCCCAACTACGGATCCCATACTACCCCCCATAAACTGAAAATCCATAACCCCAATTGCTACGTTAATACCGTTTAATTGCCCTATACCTGTTTGAATAGCCTCGGTTAATCCTGTCTTTCTTTGATAAGAATCGATACGATTTTTATAAGGCTCCTCCTCCGAATGAAATTCAATGGGATCCAGAGAGACCATGTCTTCATCCATAGGCTCCCAAGTACCCGAATCAATCAAAAGTTCGATTCTATCAGAACTACTCATTTTCAAATGATATCCACATTGTTCACAAAGATTCATTTTTGATTTAAAAAATTTCTTATAATTTAATCCATAACAATTTTCGCATTGAACCCACAAATGACTGTATTTTTGATTTACATCCAGATCGGTAGAACTTTCTCGTATAGTTTGATCACTCCTTATGGCATCCCGGGTTTTAGTCCTATTTCCACTTTCACTACAAATGGAACTAGAAATGTAATTGTTACTGGAATTGTCACTACCATTTACAATGTAACTATCAATACAGATTTGAGACTGAAGATAACTGTCAATGCAACTATTAATGTGATTATTCCAAGTATACTGAGTATCATCCATGTAATGATCCTGGTGGGGATTCTTACTCTTAGATCCATTATTGAGATAACTAGAATTTCGATATAAAAGAATTTTCTAGTTCACTACAAAAAGTATGATCATTGTCAATCTCAAAAATATGATTTTCAATATCAAAATATATAGAATAACTGTCCCCATTACTATCTTTAACTAAAAAAGTATCATCAGAGATGAAATTCCGAATGTCCTTGACGCCAAAAAAAAGATCAACATTATTGTAATTGTCATGACCACCGCAACTCTGAATGTTTTTATCCGTATCATTTATACTCGGATCTTTACTTTCAACGGCACTTGCAATAGGACCAAGACTTCCCGTTGATTTACTTAGCCTGCATCTGTGTTCGAACTCCTTCTTAAATAACATCGAATTGAACCACCATCTTTTCATAGAGTTTTCTTGCTCCATATTTGCATAAAAATACAATAGATGAATAGTCATTCGACGAAAAATAATTTATTTTATATTTGAATATCGTATTTTCTATCAGAATAAACATATAAATACAATCACTAGGATTATTAACTAATCTAATAAGGAGTGTGAGTATTGAAAAAAAAAAAGATTTGTTCTCTCCTACGAACAATTTTTTCGTAAAATCTCGTCTAATAATAATAATAAGTTCAGTTTATATTACAACTATTAC
>JARVZY010006952.1:0-24846 GCA_030686995.1 Artemisia argyi | reverse complement strand
AGTCGTATTTTACTTTGGAGAGTCACCTATTACCTGGTGTACTCAGAAGCAACCAACAGTGGCGCTATCATCATGTGAATCAGAATTCATGGCGGCTACTGCAGCAGCATGTCAAGCCTTATGGTTAAAACGTTTACTTAGTGAACTGACTGGAATTGAAGAAAAGAGGATAACGCTCAGAGTTGACAACGTATCAGCAATAGCACTCGTAAAGAACCCAGTATTTCATGGAAGGAGTAAACATATAGACATTCGCTATCATTTCATTCGGGAATGCGTAGAGAATGGTCATATAAATGTAGAACACGTTAGTGGAGAACTACAAAGAGCAGACATCTTAACAAAAGCTTTACCAAGACTCAAGTTTGCAACTATGAGACAGATGCTCGGAGTTCAAGACCTTGGACAAAGCAATGATCAAGATTAAGGAGGAGAATGTGAACCAAGATAATCTCGACATAGCTTTCAAAAGAAACATGAAGGACCAAACGTGTTCGTTATAAAGTAAATAACCGAATAGCGGTTAAGTTAGTTAAGTTAGTTATTTCCAGAAGTTAGTTAATAACCGAAAAAGGTGTGTTGTTTGGTTTGTACCTGTTCGAATGAAACAGAACCAACACAACCTTCTATTGAAACGTTGCAATGGTTCGAACACAACCATTCGCTTAGTATAAGTACTTATGAATTTGTAACATTACAATGGTTAGACAAAAATAAGTTATCTTTTGTTATTGTTAGTTTGCAAATCAATAATTGTTTCACCAACACATCGATCCACATATATACGATTGGGACAACAAAGTTTATCATAAATAGTTAAATACGGTAAATTATAATAACACGTTCTAAAAATCAATAAATTCATGTGTTCTATCTTTAGCAATAACACTTGACTAGTTGAATCCAGAAAACTAGCCAAAAGGGGCAGGCTAAATAGATCAAACAAGTTGAAAGTCGCCCAAATTCTAATTCTTTGGCATATAATCAATTTTTTCCAAATAAATTGTTTCAACTCGAACCTGTTTTGACCAATAATCAATTTTTTCCAAATAAATTGTTTCAACTCGAACCTGTTTTGACCAATTACCCAACTTATTTTACCATGCATGCATATATAGTATAATAACCATACCTCTGTACGACCCTTTCTTGTGGTTATATGTAGTGCGGTGTTATCCCATTTATCAACCATATTTATCAATGCATTATCGGCTTCAATAAGTGCGTTAACAACCTCAACATTCTGTCCCTTAACCGCCATATGAAGCGCTGTTTGTCCCTTCTTATCAGCCCTACCAACAATCGTGGGTACTTTTTGTGAAAGCGCTTTTACAACCTCTAAATGACCCTTTCTAGCACAAGAATGTAACGCGGTTTTAAGATTACTTCTTGCAATATTAGCCATGCTACTATTTTTCTCCAACAGATAATTTACCACCTCAATATGGCCTTGTTCTGAAGCTGTGTGCAATGCTGTGGTGTTACTTGAATCAGATGTCATTGAAAGCTCCGAATGCATTTCCATGAGAATCTTCAACACCTCTGTAACAAAAAATTCAAATCTTTAGAGCTCGTCAAATAAAGTTAATGAGTATGTTTTGTAGGTTACATAAATTTGATACGCACAGAAATGAATGTGTGATTGCACGTCTTATAGTTACTTAATGCATGCAGAAAAGAAGATCAGCCCACATGAATATGGTGTACAAAAGGTTTTACTCCGTATAAGTTAACTTTTAAAAAATCATGATTGTTGGAAAGGTTTAACATTAGATTAAGCATTAGAGAGGAAAGTACATGACTACATGAGCTATGTGATTAAGAAATTGTTACAATACAAGATTTATGCAATTCGTCCTCCTTTCTAAAAAGAAGGTCAGGCTATGACTTTTGAGTTCAAACCTATTCTTTCCATATTCAGAAGGTCATGCATTTTGTTGCAAATTTAACATATGTATTTATAACATTAGGTAAGAAGGTTTTCATCATCAAATTACTCCCATAACCTTTTCGCGTCAATCATAAATATAAACTTGGTCCATTTGACCTTCCAGATCAGTTTGTGGTTCCTTCATTTAACTTCAATAGCAATTTTGTAATACCACATATCTTGCACCTACCAAAGATACCTAGAGATGGCAAGATGGGCGGGCCAGGCAGGTCAGATAATGGGTCAAATGGATTCGGGTTGAAACAAAATATTATAATGTGGGTCAAAAAGGGTGGGGGTTGACTTGACCCAAACACGCTTGTATTGTCAAAAAAACTAGAAATAACCAATGTGTTTACTAGTTAACTGTGATTATATATAGTAGGTGTTATCATACTAATCTAGATCTTTTAAGAACAGGATATAAGAGTTTGTAGGCATCTAAAAGATGCTTTGGCCTACTTCAATCTGTGTGACCCATCTGACTCGTTCCTCCTAGCTTTATTTTTTAACATCACCCGTTTGAGATAAAACGCAGCTCAGATCTACCCATTTATGGGTAATTTATGGATTCAACCCTAAATAACATCCTTTAGATACATATTGAGGCCTGCCAAAACTAAATCTGAAACCTTATCCACTAGGTTAACTGCTTATTTACAATAAGATTTAGCATTTGCTCAAACAAAATTAACATCAAGCACATGGAAAACAATCAAGTAATAGATAAATATTAGATTCCAATCCTTACCGAGATTTCCTTGTTTCGCGGCAATATGAAATGCATCAAAGCCATTCTTGGCCTTAATACTTGCAGCCTCAATATCATAATGCTTGATCATCTCTTTTACCAAGTCAACACAACCATATTCAGCAGCAACATAAAGAGCCGTTTCGCCTGATTGATTCTTCTTCGACAACAATTCATTCAACTTATTCTCCTCATAACTACGTAAAATCTCAAGAGCAGCATCGAAATCACCTGCTCTTATAGCAATATGCAGACATGTATCATCTTTTTTCTCCATAGTCTTGGTTCTGCTTAAGCTTTGATGCATATTCGTTGTAGCAGATGGCGAATCCATCGTATCAGAATTTAACTAAAATCCCTCTTTAATTAACAATTTCCTACAATAATGAAAAACACCCTAATCAAAACTTGTTCATAACAACTAAAAGATCAAACCTTTACTTCTAGAAGTTTAGCAAGAGTACAAAATATAGTGTAGGTAAATATAGATAGATAGATACACATGAAAATTTGGGTGGTTGTAGTTTTTCCTACTTAGATAAATATATGCACATTTTTTTTGACAACTAACACCAAAATCCTTTTCTTTTCACATTATTATTATAACTAATTAACTGTTACATGTGTTGCCTAAATTTTTATTATTTATTGTATGAAGGCTCATGACCAGATTATTTGATATAATTTCAATCTCAGCATGAACTGTTTCAGGGTTCTTGGGATAAGAAAAGCCAGTGTAACCAGATAATGTTTTGGATAACATATCTATTAACCTTCAAACTGTTGGTGTTTAAAGGCAATAAGTAGCTTTGGTAAGCAAGCCTAACTGGTAAAGGAATGAGGTTTTTCCCTTTGTACATATTATCAGGAGAGGGAGAGTTTATTGAATCAGATGTACGCGGGCTAACTCATAGTGAGTTTTGGAACCCTAGACCTAGGAGTCATGTGATTTTTGTCCACTTAAAACCATACCAACTAATCTAGAGCAAGAAATTAAAATATCAAACCTACCAAAAACAAAAATATCATATAGCCCAACTTTTAAACATGATTATAATTTATAACATGCATGATAAACAGTTAAACACACACAATGAGAAACTTGTTCAAAACTCAAGCAAAATGAAAAAGAATTACCTAGCTAGGTATTGAAGAGCACAAAGAATATTACTGTATTTAGTAACTGATCAATCCATATTGGAAAATGTAAAAGATATCATAATATTAAGCGAGGCAAAAAAAACACTCTTTTGTGTGATGTATGTAGGGTCTTGTAGTTTCAGAGCAGAGTTGAAAAAATGGTTTGCTTGAAAAGAACATGTAGCAAATGATATGCAAGCTTGAGTGGTGGTGGAGTCATGTAGCTGTGTTCCAAGTGGTCAAGCCTCCAAATTATATAAAGGAATTTATTTTTTTAATATTTTGAATTTACTGGATTAAATATTCATTATTAATTTACTATTTCTATTTGTATGGACTTCTTCTAGATATGATTAAAAAGAAAGAATATTGGAAGACAAATTGGAGTAATATTTTTCTCATTATTTGAGTTATGGCTCGCACATGTAACGAGAAATATTCAGATTCTATACTATCTTGTGATTGTTTTCTACGGTAATAGTTTATCAAATTGGCTCTAATGATACCATGCACGCGCGAAATTTGGATTTATGCGACTTAATATGACATTTATTTTTAATTTAACTCATTTTGTCAAATGGGTACATATGGTCAAGTTAAGAGGAAATAGCTTGTGGGAAGTGAATTCTCAGTATAATGACAGTCGGATGCGGAAAGTTTTTCTTGGAGACAAAGGCCAAAATTTTCTATTATAATCCTCTTTACCATAACATCCTCAAAATTTTGGCACAACGGAAGACTTATCAAAGTTTTTGGGTGTTACTTGAATTGGTACACAACACAAGTACAAGGAAATGGAATAGCATCATCATATTTAATAAAGGGAAATGATTTGCACACTCTAATAATTTATTGGCACACTCTACTGAATGCATTAAACAGTTGTACAGTAAATATAACATGCTTTAACTGGTTGTACTGTGAGTGTGCCAATAACTTTTTGGAGTGTGCCAATCACTTCCCTTTAATAAAACATTTAAATTCAGAAGTTAAGGTTTTCATTTATTCCAAAAGTACTTAGGTAAGCCCAAATAAAACAAAAGATAGATCCCATACAGTTTACCAAAGTCTAAACTGATCGATAACCATGCCACTTGCCAAGCTTCCAATTCCAAACAAGCATCCACAAAAATCACTCAGTACCTAAGAAAACATGCTAAAAGGTCAGCTAATGCTGGTGAGTTCATAGGTTTAGACTTAAAACAATACGTAATAGTAGACCAAAATACGCATAAGTTTGCTATACTAGACTAAGGCACTAACCAACATCTCAATCCCACACCAAGGTGTGTCAATAACCAACGTTAATTCCTATAGGTGCACACTATAGTACTATCCTACACTTGCAGCATGTTATTATACCCTACACGGTTTGCAGTCGCGATATAATAACCCTACACATTGCGGCTCTCACATTCTAACCTTAGCTAGCTAACATAGCAAACATTATCAAAACATTAAAAATGGCACAGGTCCATTCAAAATAATTTGCATGTTCTCTCACCCCAAATTTAATAAAACATTATTAAAGTAAAAGTGGGGCTATGAAACTCACCTCAATCAAGTCAAACGATACACAACTCAACAGTAGAAAGTACTACGGCAGCTAGAACGTCACAGCACTACGGACTCAGCACGACCTAATAACATAAGACTTGTCTTAATACGACATTCTCAAAATAGACTAAATCTACAAGGTTCCCAAAAGTTAACCGTTTCTATTGTTAAACTGAATTAGTTTTATCCTTTTATATAAGTTTGGTATCATCATTCACATAACGGTAGAAGGACACAACTCAATAGTACATACGCCAAAAGAACAATAAAACCAATGGAGATGACAAGAAAGACAAGACAAAAGTCAAAGAAAGACACATGATCAAACTAAATAGTCACACGCTGTGAATAGATTGGTAGTCATCAATATTTTCCCAAATATTTATTTTCATTATAAGGCATGTTTATTTAATTTTATAAACACCAATTCGCCATGACTCATTCGCAAATGGAACATTCCCATGTCGAATTATTTTATAATTTACATTTATGTTAATGTCGCAAATGTTACAATTTTTATTATTTGTTATACCTATATTCCATTGTTTAGGACATCATTGATGAGCTTGCCTTTTATGGCAACAAATCTTGGGACGATTCCCCGTGATGTGACCATGGTAGTCAAAGCAGTCTCGTCGCCCGACAAGATCTCTCATCTCTCCGAGGAAATCACTTTGTGAACTTGAGAAAAGGGTCGACTACCTACTTGAGAAACAAAGAAGACCCTTGAGTTCCAATCAGGCAATAGTTAACTTTATCTCAAGCAAGAAATCAACCCCTTTATCCGAGTCACCTCTTAGAGAGAATGCAGAATCTTTTCGAAAATATGCTTATCTGTCTTAGCCTCCCCGCG
The DNA here is from genome assembly GCA_030686995.1 of Artemisia argyi. NCBI lineage: Eukaryota > Viridiplantae > Streptophyta > Magnoliopsida > Asterales > Asteraceae > Artemisia > Artemisia argyi. The sequence continues at coordinate 18,615 of JARVZY010006952.1, read as the reverse complement.
AACTTGGCCCATAGTTTGAATCTCGAATAAGAGAATATATGTCGGCCCATTCTGAAAGACAACAATGAGGTTGAAGAATAGAAGATCGACAAGGGGAATAATAATGAGGCTACCCCAAACGTGGTTAATAAGGAAGATGGCAAGGGCAATAAAGTCATTAATAATGTACCACGATCAGAGGAGGAAGATGAGACAACCCATAAAAAAAGGGGCGGGACTTAAAGGGGCAATAGAGGAACCACCAAAGTCTCAACCCTTAGGATACTATCTAAAACACGACATTAATGAGAAAACTATAAATAATTAGGTAAATATTTATTGGTATAACTACCCTGCACAGAATGTCTTTTAGGGGAAAAATGGATGAAGAAGTGTATGACACGTTGCTCGCAGGACCATTGTACGAGAGTCTTCTTAGAAAAAGTGTGGTTAAGAAGCAAATGGTTTATGGGAATTTCGAGATACCTTGTAGCATAGGGGATTTAAAATACATGGATGCATTGACTGACCAAGGTTTTGAGGTGAACCTAATGCCTCTATCCTCTTACGTTAAGTTAACCAATGAGACTCCAGCTGTTACCAACGTTAGGCTCTCTTTTGCAAATCACTCTTATGTGTATCCTTTAGGAATAGCAGAAGATGTTTTAGTCAACGTGGCAGGCTTTGTATATTCGGTTGACTTTGTAATTGTTAATGATGGGGAAAATCAAATACATGTCAATAATCCTTGGAGCACCATTTCTTGCTACGGCAAAGGCAATCATCAAATGAGAACAAGGGGTAATATTACTCAAGGCGGGACAAAGAAGGCTTCAATTCCATATGATCCCACGTTATGTGTGTAGAATATGAACATCTAGATTCGGGTGGCCTTAATTCATGGTAGATGATATCCATGTTTGAGTTAGATTCAAGAACTAGAGAGAGAGAGAGAGTTTGGAACCTTGAGATAAAAGAAGAAAGAAAAATTAGATTAAAATGAAATGAAGGTCCAACCCTCTCCACATGTGGAGAGGGGTATTTATAGTTACAACATAACGCCCACTCCCGGGCTGTGGATCAGGCATACAGTGGGTGAAGACCCGTTCCTTCTTCCACGGTGTTACTTAAACTAAACTATCTAACTAATAAATAAACTAACTACGAGCTAACTTAATGCTATTACAATCATTAGGTGACCGAGACTTTTACAGGAATATTTGTATTCCTAACAATCTCCCCCTAAGCGAGGTCACCTTTGAAATTAAGCTCTTTGGTCTTCAAGCATTCTTACGTCTCTGTAGCTCGTAGGATCTGATTCTTCACTTTACTTCACACTTTGTACTTCAAGCAACGAACTTGTGATTTTGAATTCCTTTGAGATATGTGATCTTTGAGCTTCCTTTGAGATCATCAGCCAAAGTAAATCTCTAAGCTCATCCATAGTTGTATTGCCTTCATGTGATGTAGTGACTAAGGACCATCATGCTCACACCCTTCTGTATCTGGAGACGTTGCATTAGAGTTGTAGATCAGGAGACTTGTTCATCAGAGTTGCGGAAATGTTGTTGGTAGTCTCTCAACATTTGTTGTAGCAAGTCTCTCATCTTCATTGATAGTGTGGAGGATGTGTCAGCATGAGGTATGGATTGACCCGATTCAGCTGGAAACTGGAGCCATCAACGCCATCTTTATATGTGTCCCTGAAATAAAACAGTTAGCAATAAAGATAGAGAACGAATATGGCTTTGTCATTCGTTCTGCGAGGACAGACTACCCTCCGGTTTTGTGAAAACCGACCTGTGATCAGGTAGAGTCTCTTTTAAAGAAGACTCTCCTTGACAGGAATTTCCAGCTTATAGTAATGAATTTTCCAAAGAATCCACTTCGGAATCTTCATACTTAGCATGTTCTCATACCGGAACGTCTCAAAGCAGACAGCACGATAGAGTGAATCGGTGAATAGATATTCACGGATTGATGAGAAATTGATTTATAGAAATCACTCGCGTGTCATATGATAAACATTTTTGAGACACGACGAGAGTTTTATACTTTGAATCACATTTCCATCAAAAATACTTTTGTTTGAAAGATATTACACAATCAATGTGCTCGAAAGATAAGTTGGTGAGCACATTGAGAGGTTTTGGCAAAAGTATCCGTCAATCCATATCCTGGAACAAGTTTGATTCAAATTTGAATCGCACCATCGTTGCTTTCCAGTTGTCACTTGATCATTGATCCAAGATGGATCTCACATGTCACCTACCAAGAGCTTGAGTGATGTTCGCTCTAGAAGGATTTCCATCTTCATTGTGAATATATTCATATCACTCGGATGTTCTGGCAATACCACAAGGATAATGCGTAGGACTCTAAGTATTTTATCTTATTTTTCACATTATGTGAAATAATAAGCGTATTTGGAATGTGTCCTAACGAGATTTATGGATGATCTCATGGCTCTAGACTCAATAGTGCGTTTTGATCCGCTCCTGGAGACTGGGGAGGCGTCTCCTGTTTTAGGTATCAACATAGCTCGCAATGAGCGGTCGATACATTGCACAGGGTTCCCCGTGAGAATGAAACAAGCTCTTTTAAGAGAACTTGAGTGGTTGGGAAGTTTTAGTGCAGTGCGTCACTGGGTCCATGACGTCTTGTCTTCAATACCGGTGTTACCTTAGTAACCGCCAGTAGATTATGAATTGAACCCGGTTTCTGCCCTAAGGTTGAATATATGGAGGGCTATTTCTTTTCACCCTTTCTCATTTCATTTCTTTTTAATTCTTCAACCCCTTCAGTGCTTACCGAGACTTCATCACTAGAACCTTGTTGGGTTTGTTCCAGTCCTAGCTCTATCTCAGTCCGCACTCTTCCCTTTCTCACTTTGCTCCTTTTTTCAATCATTCCTAAGGACTTCTAATCTATCTATGGATTGTCCCTGGGAAGATCCTTCCGGTTCTGGTGGATCATGGGAACTTATACCTAACCTTAACCAACCTTATAACTCCGTGCATTAAAGTAAATGGTCGGTCTTAGGTATTATTTCCACAAACGCCTTTCGCTCCCCCTCAATATGTGCATCGATATTCGAAAGTGTTTAGCACATATGTGGGAGCATATTATTGAGTCGAAAAGATCACATTTGATATCAGATTGCATATTTAAATCACATTCTCTCCCCCGATCAAAAATTTCAAATCTTTCGAGATTTTTGATCTCAATTGATTTAAATAATTTAGAAAGAGTTTTGGGAGAGAAATGCGGTCAATTTTAATATTTTCTGATAAAAGGAACTTTTTCTAGCTCCCCCTCAAACTGTGAGGGAGGTTGGTATGTGTCAGATTTGAAGAGTTTGTAAAAGATTCGAAGTTTTAGTGAAAACTCTTTGAAAATTTACTCATTCTGACACATAACACATCACAAATCATTTTATTGCAAGGTTTAATGTACGAAGTGTGGGGAGTTTTGATGATACATAAAATTTTGAGAAATCACTCTCCCCCTCAATCAATGACGGATGTGAAAGCATAAGTATTTTCATAAACTATTAACGTCATTGATTGAGTGAAAATTTTATCAAACTTTTGAGTTCAATTTGATTTTCAATCAAAATCTCATGGTACCACCAAGTTTTGCACAAATACTTCCCGGAAAAATCATAGAAGGGAAAGTATTTGGCGATAAAAAGAAGACTTCTCTTCTTTATCAGGAAATAATGCACTGAAACGTACATTAGATCGAGGGTGCATGAATATAAAGTAATTCACGCCCGGATGAACGGCACCCTTTGTTAGGAACAACCGTCTTTTTGGCGACGTGTTTTCCTTAATGTTGAAAACCGGGTTGCTATCTGAAGTAATAGCAAACCATATTTGTGAAGACCGGGTTGTAGCCTGAAATGACTACAAGCCATAATTATGAAGTTCGGGTTGCAGCCTGAAATGACTGCAAGCCATAATTTTAAGAATGTTTTGAGAGACGACATGTTTTAGAAAGAAACTTTATTTGAAACCGAAAAACTCTTGCTCAAGCATATGTATGATTCCGTGTCATTATTGAATGACATTTCTAGAAACGTACATAATATTGATTACACAAGAGACATGTCGTTAGAAGAATATTTTTGGTTTTTATAATTTTCTAATTTTTTTTTTTTTTTTTTTTTTTTTTTTTTTTTTTTTATATATATATATAGGTTTTATATTTTTCTATTTACGTATTGGTATAAGATATGTACAAAGGATACCAAATAGTTTAAGGAGATGTTGACATGAGCATCAAAATGAGATTGTCGTTCAGCTCGTTGTAGAAGTATGTAGTCAACATCTCTTAAACTTTCACCAAAATCATTACTCCTCAGCTTCCAGACTTTTCTCCGCTTCCATCATTTGACATGCTGAAGAGTAACGTGAGCACATTTGACCAGGGAATAATACAGGCATTACACTCTCCCCTAATTAGTGCTCTCCCCCAATCCTGACAACCTTTCCGATGAACACCCACAATAGAAGGAAGACTTTGGACGAACACCCATAATATGAAGAGGTCATTTGATAACCAAATACATGCCGTCTTTAGTCTTCTAATCACATAGCAGAGAATGTAGAGAAGACTGTAGACACGACCTACTTCAAGATTGCCCAATATGGAGGAACAGAATACCAACCATCTTCATCTCACCAAATTCCTTCCAGTAACTTTACATATAACCCATCAGCCCGCAGCGCACACATGAGACGATAACACCCATCCGAGAATAAAGAATAGACTGACGACTCGACCTTCTTCAGTCTTTAGTATAACACCAAAGTAACAAGTTGAACCACTGATCATCTATAGAGTGTATCCATCCTTGGATATTAAGCCCTGATCACGTAGACCTGTTGTGCGTCCTTGATGTACACATTCTCTCTCCCCTGATGGTTACGATTAATCATACCATGACATAACAGTGAAACGTTAATACCAAGGTGACATGTTGAACCACTGATCATCTCTGCGGCTTTTCAACACCGGAATACACGATTAAGCCCGATCACGTGAACCTTTTGTGCGTCCTTGGTGTACACATTTCTCTCCCCCATGATGGTTACGATTAATCGGAATCATCATCATTATGTGTACATGTAGCCTGATGACGTATACATGAAGCATTGACTAGAAACCCTTTGTTACTGATTGAATCAGCCTGTGAGACTATGTCGATTAGCATTCCATGACCATGTTCTTCAACACCTTGATAGAGAGGAAGAAGTAGTGTTGGAGAACCATGGTTAGCACGACTCCTGAACTGACGTATTCAGGAGTCGTATGACCATTTCTCAGTCATCATCCAACATGTAGATTAATATTCACCCTTTCCCCCCCCTCAAAAATTGCATATGCCAGCCAACTGCAATTTTTGATGATTGAACTAGTGAATATGAATACCATCAACGGTAGGAAGCTCCACTTGACGGTACTTGAGGACTGACATGTTGTTTATTCACCCTTTCCCCCCCTCAAAAATTGCATATGCCTGTTGAATGCAAGTTTTGGTTGAATAAGTGAATAATAGAATACTCCAATATGCGCCGATCCACTTGAAAACAGAATAAGCACGGAAAGAGCATGAACTTGTTGATGAGAATGGCCATAAATAAGAAGATTCCTCTTCTTTTGAAGATAAAGTGCACTCAAGCATACACTTTTCTTTTCTTAGATGAACGGGGCCTGAAGTGTTGTCAGCAGACGCCATAATGTTGAAGTACGAGGCCTGCACTGAAGTGTGCAGACGTCATTGTCATTGAAGAACGAGGCTTGATCTGAAGTGATCAAACGTCATCTCTCTCTTTTCTTCTACTCTCTTGCTAACTCGTTACCAACCCCATTATCATTCTGTTGGATATATGTCGTGACTACAGATGGAGAGAAACCCAATATGATGAACTTGAGACCGAAGTAATATGACCCGAGTTTGTGACTTAAACTTGTAATAATGCGAGACAAAGAGCGGTGTAGAGACTTCGTGCAACATCGAATCCCTAAGTAGTCTATACTCTTCAACCAACCAACCATCAAGTATAAGATGTACATCACCTCTTGGATATCCACAACTTCATGTGACACTGAGCACTACAACGTGACTCCTTAAAGTGATAGTTATTTTGCAATGGAGAGAAAGAAAAAAATAACTAGATATCCAAGTCCTTGTCGTTGTATTGAAAGCTCGAACAAGGATCTTGAAGAATCTTCATCCAACCTTCCCGATATCTTCAGATACTAAGTACACGCACCCATGAAATTTCACTTCAGCCTCAAATAAATAGTACTGAACTAACCCCGTAGTCACATTTCGTCAATTCAATGCCTCAATCTAGCCATTTGTGATGTTATGGCTGAACTTTGATAATGGTTTTAACCCGACCATGGTCAAGAGCACATAGCCCATCATCACGGGATTTTACAAATCTATAGTTTAAACCGAGAACTAAGTTCTTTCGCGGGATTTTACAAAACCAAGAAGAAACCGTGAGATAGTAACAGGTTGAATGTGGCATAACTGATTTGGTTATGGAAAACATTAGTTTGGGTTAAGAATATCATGTGAGAATTACAGATCACATCACAATTTTAAAGTCTTTGTCCAATTAACCAACCTCGAACACAAACAATTTTGACCACATGATGAAGGAACCCGATATACCAATCTTGAAAATGAAGCAGAATTACTCAAATTTGTTACCTAAGCTTGCATTGTTGTTGGAAGAACGGTGTAGAGAATTTGTGAACCATGCAAATCTCTAAGTACTCAATACTATCTTGACAAAGTATGAGACAATCATCACCTCTTGCGATTATCCACAACGTTATCTACGTGTGACACTGAGTACAATAACGTAACTCCTTTAAGTGATAGTTAACCAGGTCTTCAACCATCCACCCCGACTTCTGGAAACTAGATAACCCAAGTCTTCAACTTACATCTTATGCGCGAGCAAGTTATCATTGAAATCCTGCATCCAACCATCCCCGATTTCAAGATAAAATAGGTATACTCTTTCGTGAAATCCAACTTCACCCTCAAGCAAGGGATACCAAATTAGCTTCGTGATCATTTTGTGCGGTTGAGCAATCAAAGTGAGAAGAAACATGCGCAAATTCTTAGGAGTGCCCAAGACTCATAGTCAGACCAATCAAACATAGCTGTCTGAACCAGCTGCTTGAATGTCATCCGAAACAGTTGACATCTCAATATCTTCAAACGGGATTTTACAACTTATGTGACTTAAACCGAGAAATGTTTCTTTCTAGGGATTTTACTAAAGTCAACAAAAGAAACCGGAAGATATCTTCAACAAGTTAAACTTAGAGAGAGATACCGGATGAGTCACAATTCGCACTAAGTGTCATGTCGTGACAAGTCAAGTTACAATATATCAAATTGATATTAGTCAAGTCGTAAGGATTAACTCACAACGTCAGATAACAATTTGATTAATCGAAACGACTTAAGTTACAACAATTCACTAATTGCAAAATGATTAACCAATCACATGAATCTCATCACTTAGTAACTTGCCAATAAGTTAGAGATAGTCGCTAAAGAGTGAGCACACCTCTAGAGACTGATCCACTGAATCCTGAATTGTTGAAACCGGAACTGCAAAGATTCACACTACAGGAGACGGAATCGCTAGGAAACTTGCGCAAATTCTCCCCCTCAAAAAGGACATGCAATGACCTTTTTGCCAAAGAACTGAAAGTCTGTGATAGTCGTGAGTTTGTCATGCGCAAATCAGATACATGGAAGGAGACACATAAACCTACTGCAGAGAAGATGGTGATAAAGACATGCTTGTAGTAACACCTTGCTGGACTCCTCATCAATGATTTAGCAGATTAATGATTCATAGTAGTTCGGAATATGCTAGACCACTGGATGAAATGTGCTTAACTATAGAGTGAGTAAAGGGTTAAAGCACGTCTCTAAACAAATCACCTCCTGTCTTTAAGTCTGACCATCTCTTGAGAAGTTCTTGTACTACAATCCCATTAGAAGCTTGAGAAACAACAATCTCTTGATGAAGCATGATAAAGGACAAGTTAGAGACTTATACTTGCATTAAAATCGTGATTTAGAACCTATATTGAGCACAACAACGTAACTCCTTTAAATATAGGTAGTGACATATACCCAACCTTCCATCCTTAATTGTATATATCCACTTCTTGAACATCCAAGTCTAATCACCTTAAATACACTCGAGCAAGGGTCACCAAACATCGTGCGTCCATCCACCCCAAGATGTTTGTGACACTAAGTATGCTAGCCCGTGAATTAACACACCAACCAAGTCACCATAATTTCCCAATTCCTGCTGTTCTCGAAGCACAAACTTATCCCGAAGATAATAGTCAGATCCCGTAAGTTTTAATATATCAAAAACCAAGTCCAGCCTATCGAATCTTTCGCGGGATTTTCTAAAAACATCAAGAGTAACCGCGAAATTAACAAGAACATCTAAAGGGTGAGTTGCAATACTAATCTTCAAAACTTAAGTCAACAAAGTCAAGTATCAACTTGATCAAATTGCAGCAAGTCAAGTCGCAGTTTGAAAAATCGCAACAAGTCAAATTGCAGACAACCAAATTGCAATACGTCAAATCGCAAGTATTAACTCGCAACGTCAAATCGCAATTGGTCAAATCGCAATCAGTCAAGTCGCAACAAATCAAAACACAGTTTGACGAACCGCAATTAATCAAATCGCAAGTTGTCAACTGTAACTCAAGTCGCAAAAATTAAATTGCAGACTCACTCAAATCATAGGCATCCACAATGCTGACAAGCTTAAAAACTCTGTAATCACGTCGACATAAATATATACCCCAAAATTATATCCACTAAACTCGAGAATATCACAACCAGATTAATAATCAATCCTGGATTCTTGAAGCTCAAACAAAGTCGTTGCCCAAAATTTATACTCAGTCCTGATAACTGGATTCTTGAATGTGATTTTATGTTAAGAGTGATGATTGTTTGTTTTGACAAGGTTATATGTTGTTTAGTTGTGATCTTGATTCGGTTGATGCAAGTTTTTATGGTGAAATTTTTGGTCTGAAAACTTAAAACCTCAAAAACTTCACTCCGGAGGTGATTTGGGCCTCGAAAAATTCATTTCACGACTTCGTGGTGAAACCTCACAATATTCAACCTGTTCCGGACGTTTTGACAGCTTATTCGCTGAAAACGGAGTTACGGTTCAAAAGTTATGACCGTTTGAAGTTTTGACGTAAAAAGTCAACTTTGGTCAAACTGATGAGCAAACCGCAGTTGACCAAAGCTAACCGCAGTTGACCAAAGCTAACCGCAGTTGACCAAAGATAACCGCAGTTGACCAAAGCTAACCGCAGTTGACCAAAGCTAACCGCAGTTGACCAAAGGTAACCGCAGTTGACCAAAGGTAACCGCAGTTGACCAAAGCTAACCGCAGTTGACCAAAGCTAACCGCAGTTGACCAAAGCTAACCGCAGTTGACCAAAGATAACCGCAGTTGACCAAAGCTAACCGCAGTTGACCAAAGCTAACCGCAATTGACCAAAGATAACCGCAGTTGACCAAAGCTAACCGCAGTTGACCAAAGCTAACCGCAGTTGACCAAAGATAACCGCAGTTGACCAAAGATAACCGCAGTTGACCAAAGCTAACCGCAGTTGACCAAAGATAACCGCAGTTTTGGTCCAAAGATAACCGCAGTTGACCAAAGATAACCGCAGTTGACCAAAGATAACCGCAGTTAACCAAAGATAACCGCAGTTGACCAAAGATAACCGCAGTTGACCAAAGATAACCGCAGTTGACCAAAGCTAACCGCAGTTGACCAAAGCTAACCGCAGAATAGAGACAAAACAGTCACTTTCGTCCTTTTTCGTCTTTTTCCTGTTTTAGAGTTAACCTCAACCAAGAACAAGCTAACCTCAACCAAGAAACTTGCACTAAATCACATCAAACATCAAACTAATCAACTAATTCAACCTACCCAAGTGAAAAGTTAAGTACTACAACACCTCAAAACACAACCATACCACCAAATCATCAAAATCACCACAACCAATAATCAATTCGAGGTGTGTTCATCAAAGAAAATTTCGAACCAACTAAACCAAGCTACAAATTAGAGCACCAACAATCCTAGGATGAAACCATGGCTCTTGATACCAATTGTAGAATATGAACATCTAGATTCGGGTGGCCTTAATTCATGGTAGATGATATCCATGTTTGAGTTAGATTCAAGAACTAGAGAGAGAGAGAGAGTTTGGAACCTTGAGATAAAAGAAGAAAGAAAAATTAGATTAAAATGAAATGAAGGTCCAACCCTCTCCACATGTGGAGAGGGGTATTTATAGTTACAACATAACGCCCACTCCCGGGCTGTGGATCAGGCATACAGTGGGTGAAGACCCGTTCCTTCTTCCACGGTGTTACTTAAACTAAACTATCTAACTAATAAATAAACTAACTACGAGCTAACTTAATGCTATTACAATCATTAGGTGACCGAGACTTTTACAGGAATATTTGTATTCCTAACAATGTGAGAGAGAGAGAGTATGCAACAAAGGAGACTTAGAAGCAACTTGGAAGTACCCCGTGATAACGCTAGGAAAAAAAATCCTTGCATGGGAAGCCAATATTAAGAATTACAATGAAATTAAGACGGGAAATAGTAAATGTAAAGGTAGGAACCCCGTGGAACAATTCACAACAGATTAGGAAGCCTATCAAATTTATGGAGGGAGATATGGTACTTTTGTACAACTCAAGGCTGAGATTACCTCCAAGAAAACTCCAATCTTGGTGGTACGGGCCTTTCAGCATAAAAAGTTTGCTTAAAACAGGAGTCGTAGTCTTGGTCAATCATAAGAATAGAGAGATCACTGTAAACAGCCGACGAGTGAAACATTACCAGGAGGGTAATGGTGACTTCATTAATAATGGAGGCATTATCTTTGAGAATGGAGTCACGTAATAGGGCATGACTTTGAGTCTAGCTACAAGACTCATTAATAAAGAAAATCGTTTCTTGTGAGGCAATCCAAGCTTTTAATTGTTTGTTTGTTTTTATTTTATTTTGATTTCATATACAAGCTTTATTTTGTTTTTAACTTTGCCTTAATTGCATATAAAGGTATTTTACAAAAAGATAAGTGTATGGAATACCATATTTGTTTAAAAGAACAAATCGACATTAACAATAACAAATATTGATTTAGCATATATATTAGTGTGTTTGTTTGAGTCAAATGCTTGTATCGAGTCACAATAAATGTTTTACAGAATTTTCAGGTTTTAATTATTAAATTTTTCCAGAAACAAAACATAAAAATTCTGTTAGGACAGTCCTGACGGCGTCAGGTGCTGTAGCTGCACAGTTTTTCAGAATTTTGTTTTTCTGCTGGAAATCTTATATTTTTGAAAAATTTCAGAATTTTTAAATTTCTAGGAATCTGTAAACATTTATTTTGCAACCATTATATCTTACATTGCTTTGTAGGATTTAATTTTTATATATAGATTTTACCGCTGATTTTATGCGAGGTTTTGTGTTTCGTTTTTTTAGCTAATTATAGGTTATATTGGACAAGAAGATGAAGTATATATCGGAAGTATAGCCTATCATGTTTATTTTCTTGGAGGAAGATTTAACAATGTTTTCACATCGTCCATGTCGAGCAAATTTGGGGAGTACTAGTTTCTTTCTTTCTCTTTTATCATACCTTATTACTACTTTTTAGGACATTAGGGAAAATGTTCAGTTTAAGTATAGGGAGGGTAAAATGAGATACCTTAGAAGCTATAACTCCACTTGATTTTTGTTTTGTTTTAGACTAAATTTGTAATAAAACTAAGAGAAATACTTGTTAGGGCAAATTTGGCACCATTTTTTTTTTTTTTTTTTTTTTTTTTTTTTTTTTTTTTTTTGCAACATATAGGAGTGAAACTTTAGTTTTAATAAGCGTCTCATGGATAGGAATTATATAGCTAGCACAAAAACCGTACCACTCAAAAATTTTCACTCCAAAAATGTGAGGTTCGCCTTTAGATCTTTAGGAAAAAGCATTTATCTTTAATGGTTATGAGTGTGCCGGTAGTATATAGATTCTAGAACTTGCGTTTGTGATGCATCCCGAGACCGCTAGTGAGACTACATTCTTGTAGTTAGGATTTGTTATATGATAAGAGACATTAGGATAACCCATATTTTAAACTTGTTTTATAATTACATTGACTTCATTGGTAAAGTAATTTTCTCACACCTTTGCGACGTACTCATCTTTATTACACGATACCCCTAGTACACCCCTCAGAGCCTATCTTTTTCGCGGTTCTCATGATATTTCGGTGGATTCCGAAATATTAATGAAGAATATTATTTACAACCTACCCCTAAATGTACACCCAAATCGCCTTAGCCTACCTTGTATGCACTCATTTTTAGTGCATTATTGTTATATGTTTAAACCCTTTGTCAATTGTGTAATTGATTACATGGTTGCTAAGTCGAGTTAAATCTTGTATATAAAGCTTTGTGATGGTTGGGACTCTTGGGTAAAAGTACTAGTCGTTATAGAGTGGAAGGGGAAATCATTACCCCTTATATATGTTAGCGTTTAAAGTACTCCAAATATTTTGATTTTCTTGATTCGGGTCTTTAATTAAGTTATGTAAAAGTTCAAGTGTAGGCAGGATGCGAGCTCCCTGTGATCTATGATTTTGGATGGTAGAGCAAGAGTGTAAAAAAAATAATAAATAAAAAAGTGGAAAAACATACGGGCTACAATCTGCATCTTTTATTTATGTTTAAGTCAATATAGTGTCTTGAAAAATACAAAAAGAGTTAGTAGTTAGCAAAGTTGAGTTGAGTCTTGGCTTAGCAACGCCTCTTTGTACATGTAATTGACCAAGATAATTGACTTGTCACCAGTAAAATTCCCTTTTATACAACAAACCGTGTTTTCAATACCCTTACACCCAACGTTACAACCCTTTAAAAGACTTCTTTGATAGTTTTATCCTAGGTGCTTATACCAAAGTGGTGGAGGTTTGATCATTTCCTAAGCCTATGGTAATCTATGTGCTATGACAGGTAGAGAGTTTTATATTTTTCCGTTCCATATGTTTTATATAACTTATTACATCCGAGAGATGTGAGAATCTAAACACTTATTGTAAGGTGCTAATATATAATTTCCGTGTTTGTTTTAACTAACGTGGAACAATTGTGTGTTGTAATTACTTTTATGTAAATGTTAAATGACCCCTAGCTTGTAGATCGATTAGAATAAAAGCTCTTTTGCTTGAGGGCAAGCGAATCCCAAGTGTAGGGATATTTTATAAGGATTTATTTGATATCTTTTTAATGGGTCATTTAAGCCCAAAATCATGTTTATATGATCAAATATTGCCTCAAAACGTTTATTTTTGCATTTTATGTACTTGGGATGCGAATTCTGGAATTTGGCGCTTTTTGGACGAAAAAGTGAAGAAAACAATAAAGTCGTGAAAAAAATCATCAGAACGGAATCATGACGGTGTCACGTTATACTTTGTGACGCCATCACTTAATGATATGGAGTTAGAAGATTTTACACATGTTGCCTCAGAAAACTTTGGAGGAATATAACCTAACGGCGTCAGGTGCAATTCAAAGAAGGAAGTCATGTTTTAAGTTTGTTAGAGATGGCTTTGAAAGGTTACAAAGGGACGGCGTCAGCCATATGCTGACGGCAGGGATCAGAGAGTGATGGTGTCAAAGCTATTACTTGCATAAGACGAAACCTTAAACACGGCGGTCTGGCGGCGTCAGAACCCATAAGCTGACGCCGTCAGCCTTGTAAATATATATATATATATATATATATATATATATATATATATATATATATATATATATATATATATATATATTGATTTTTATTCATTAAGGGTGACACTTTTGGAGACCAAAACCGTAGACTAATTTTTTAGTTATTGTAAGGCTTTTACAGCCTCTTTTCATCTATGTTTCAGTGAAATTAAGTATTCCTTTAATCATTCAACATGTCTATGTGTAGTTTGATTATGTGTTTATCTTCTCTTCTCTTTAACATGCTAACTTAAATTCCTTTGTGTTTGCTTAGATCTAATGAAACCTAGTTATTGATTATTGATGCGTTGTCTATTGTTTAGTTGATTGCTTCACGTTAGACTAAGAAAACTGGCTGACTCTATATGTAGCTAGCTTGATGTCTTAAAAAATGTAACCATATCGTGCAGTATAGGTTTTTCTCGTTGTATTTAATGCATGAATTGATGTTGATGATCATATGACTCCTTAATTAACTTATGGTTGTAGGAGAAATTGATATTCATAGAGTTAGGGAATGTAGCACACCCCCACGACTGGTATTAAGGAATACAATGCTTCAACTAAATCAAACGACGTCACAATACAACAATTCAATAAAAGATAACTAGGGAGCAGTGAAATATAAGTAAACACGTTTTTCTCACCATAATGAGTTCACCAATTTACTTTTCTTGTCATTTTTATTTTTGTTTTATAAATAGTTTTTTTTTTTTTTTTTTGTTAGTTGGATAGCAACTAATTCCGCCCATACCTTAAAAAACCGAGATCTTTAATTTGCTTTCTAATAAAATATAAAAACAGAAAAAGAATCATCCCTCACATTTAGGCATAAATCGACATACACTTCAACCTAACGACACTATTCCCCTATAGAATGATCAGTCCCCCAGATTTACCTATACTACACTACAACGGTCAGGTACACTGCCTGGAGGATTACAAAACCTTTTGAGATTCCTCGAGAAGTAAAACTTCTTATGAGGTTGCAATATCTCGCATCAGACGATACGACGACCCACTTGGTTCTTGGTGCTAATCCGTATTAGGACACTGTGGTGGGACAAATGGATGATTAACATAAAACGGGTTTTAATTTCGATTCGGTTTTGGTATTCGTGATGTATACTCAAAGGCGGGTGGACGAAAACGAATACCCTGATTTTGTGGTGGTGTTATGCCGGTTAATTCAAATTTGTTTTTCGGCGAGAAATTTAAATCCGGTGCATTTTGGGGTAGTCGGGATCGTCGATTTTTTGATGGGGGAGTATTTTTCTTTGACATGGTGAATATGGATGAGAAGTTGTTTGAATTGTTTATTTGATATAAGGTTGTAAAGTGGCAAAGTTTTTTTATTTTTATTTAAAAAAAAATTTTTGTTCAAACGGTAACATTTTAATCTTTTTTTATTGTTGTGTGCCTTAAAGTCAGTCATAAAATCGACCGATTGTGTTTTTTCCCATGCCTCGACCGATATTCGACCAACCAAACACAAAGGGCTCGACCGATTTCAAAATCGGTTGCCCATGCCATTCGACCGATTAATTTCGGCCCACTGTGCTTAGCCTTATGGTCTCTAAATTAGTACATCGATCGAGATGAAATAACAAACCAATATATTACCTAAAAAATATGAGGAGAGTTATTTTAAATACCAAACTTTTCTTACATACCAAGGGATTCATCCCCACCATCCATCTAAAAAGAAATCAATGGTTGAGATTAAAAGCATTATAATATTTCACCCATTTTTTATAATTTAAATATCTCTTAAACCGTTAATCGTTAAGCGAAAATAATTACACCATCGCGACGAGCATCTAATTATTTTTCTATAAATGGGCACTCTGATATATTTTCGACAAAAAGTTTTTTTTTCATTTTTTTTCACGTTTTTTTTCGTGACCGAAAAAATCACATTTGATATATCATATGTGATATTAGTGTAATATCACATGTGATATTTTCAGCCACGAAAAAACGTGAAAAAAAAAATTGTCGAAAATATATCAAAGTGACTATCTATAGATGATAATGAAATGCTTGTCGTAACGGTATATGTTGGGTCACTGAATTCCCCAATCTTTCTCTAACTAGGATTTCAACATAAAATAACCTAAGTGTAAACACATACAAGTCACTGAGTGAACAGTAATTCAGTGAGTCATCTTCAGGATGCTTAGAACGAGCCTATGAAAAAAGGTTCACCATTCAGTGAGGCAAAACTCAGCGTATGGCATCTAAGCCAAGAAGAAGGTGATGGGTTCAGTGAGGATGACAATAACTCACTGAACCCCCAAGACTCGTCAAAAACTATTGAAGTACTGAAGACTGAAGAATGGGTGGGACAAAGCGGGAAAGTTTGAACATATCAACATGTGTCCTTATCAACCTGAAGTCAAACTTTCCTTGAATGGCATTATGTCAAGATGGTGTCATCACTGTGCATCAGAAAGGCACATTGTCCTTTACCCAAAATAGTCTATTGTAACAGAGACAAAATATGTTAGTATTTTGTCTCTGCTAGATAGGTCATCAATTTGTCTTTATCAGTAACGTTGTAATTTACTTGTGTATAAATAGGTAGCATAAGTGAGGAGTAAAATAAAAGACAAGTTTGTGCAATTAATGGTTAGACATTCATAAACTACTTTACTCCTCCAAAGAACAACACAGTCCCTGAGATTACTAAGTGTGACCTTTAGTTGTCACTCAAACATAGTTTGCGTTTAGAGAGGAGTCAATACCATACTTGTCATTTCAATCCCAAGTGTTATTCTGCAAACACTTGGGTATAATTCTGTGATTAACTTCTAATAAGAATTAAACGTTGAAAAATATTGTGTCTCTTTTCTTTACGTTTATCTTTGTTGTTAATCATTTATATCTGTGTTAAAAAGTCATGAAACTAGGTTAGATTAACTCTTTAGTTAATTATAACTTAGTAAATGGGACCAACAAGTGGTATCAGAGCCTCTGATTTGTAAAACTTTTCTAAACCTGTTTTCAAAACCAAAGAGTGCTCAAAAGTCTTTAAAATCAAGATCCCACCATGGCTGACTCAGATGTTCCCCAACTTGTCGATAAAAAGGGTGGAAGTTATTCTGCTACTGCCCCTCGACTTGAAGTTGGAAAATTTAACAAGTGGAAAAAGCGCATGCTTTGCTACTTGACTGGGATGGAACCATATTACATTAAGCTTATTAATGATGGTCTATATGTCCCAACAACTGCCCAAGGTTTAGTCAAACCTAAAGCTCAGTGGACTCAAGATGAGAGGAGGGTGGTCAATCAAGGCCAACGCCTGAAAAGCATAATTATATCTTGTCTTCTTGACGATATAATAGAATCAGTCATCAATTGTCCTACTGCTAAGGAGACATGGACTGACTTGGTTCATAGATATGAAGGTCCCTCAGATACCAAAGGAAAACGGGATCATGGACCTGAAACTTGAGTACAATACTTTCAGGGCTAAAGACTCTGTAAGTCTCTCTAATACCTATACCCGGTATAAGACCCTCCTGAATGCGCTGACCAATGATGGTGTCACCCTGTCTAAGCATGAAATCATTGTTGGCTTTGTCAACAGTCTCCCTGGGAAGTGGTTAAACTTCTCTCAAGGTCTTAGAAATGCCAATCATATCCAGAATCTTGAGCTCCCTGAAATTTATGGGAAGTTTGTCTATGAGGACAATCTTATCACCATGAGATACCCTGGTAAAGCTTAGGAGACCAAAAAGACCCTAACCTCCTCACCCATATCCACTGCTTTCTATTCAAATGGTGTTGTGCAGGATTTTCAAGATGGATCTGATGATGAGGTTGATGAAAGAACCTGCGAGGAGTACCTGAATGATTTACAAATTGAATTTCATGAAAGGGCACTCCTTGCAAACTCAAGAAGGTTTATTAAAATAAACAAAAAATTTTCTAACTCAAAGGCAAATGACAATACTGAATGTTTTAAATGTGGTAAAAAGGGTTATTTTGCAAAAGATTGTTTCTCAAAAACAACCTCATAACCATCTTACAAATTCTCGGGAAACAACTCTTCCTCAAGAACTAGCAAGTTTCAACCAAAATTGCTTCAATCAAGTCAGTTTGTTCAAAACAAAATTGAAAAAATTCCTCAAAAAGATTTTGAAGCCAAATACAGAAAGGCCAACGCCAAACTTGCTCTTCTTGAGTCTGCCTCCTTAGTCACTCAGTCACCTCAGGCTCCTAAACCTGCTCAAGCTAAAAACAAAGGGCTGGTTGCTGAAACATTTGACTGGGATGAAGTTGAAGTGTCTTCTGATGATGAAGAAGTTCATATCAGTGCCCTGATGGCTCTCTCTGAAGACAACAAGCTTGCTGTAGGAAAGAATCATGCAAGAAATGGAGAGTGGGTGAACATCACTATGAGAAAGGTAAACATTTTACTTTCAATGGATGATGATGCTGATTGAAAATCATACTTAGTTATATTAATGTTGATCTTAAGTATGTTGAAGAGCAAAGATTAAATTTGTTTTCAAAATTTAACAAACTGAGTTTTGAATTAAATCAGTGTAGAGATGAGCTTCTTGCTTGAAAACAAGCTAAACTTGAAAATGTCACACGTCGAATTGAAAATTCTGAACTTGTAAAACAAAATCAAGCTCTTCAGGAAGAACTTAAGAAAGAAAAGGCTGTCATTTGAAAATGGACTCATAAGAACCCCCAAACTCTTGACACGCTGAGTCTCACACCT
>JARVZY010006951.1:17500-24846 GCA_030686995.1 Artemisia argyi | reverse complement strand
TGTCTTTTCAACATAGCCGCATCTCTTTTCGGAAGACGGTTGAGTCCCCCTGTTTTTTGTTCGGTTCTCAAGTCTCTAAACTTATGAAGTCTCGTTTCTGTAGTGGACCAATTTGTTAACATACCACCGAGCCATTTTTTATTAACATAATGACACCTAGCCCTTATTGCAGCCCATGCTACTGAATCAGCTTCTTTATTTTTAGTTCCAACAATTAAGAATTGTTTTCCCTTACTTGCTGCATCAAAAACCAAATCACAAGCTTCTGATAAAAAACGAGCAGTTCTAGTAAGATTTATAATATGAATACCTTTACGTTTTGCAGAGATATAAGGTGCCATTTTAGGATTCCATTTCCTAGTACCATGGCCAAAATGAACTCCTGCTTCCATCATCTCTTCTAAATTAATGTTCCAATATCTTCTTGTCATTTCTCCCCACACTGCCTCCCCCCTTTGATTTGAAAAAAAAGCGAAGAGGTACCCTGAAATAAATAATTGTTCCGATGGAACCTTCTCTGCTACCGTAGATTGGCGTCGATACACAGTTCAAGCCATTATTCTTTTCTATTTGTTATTTTTTTATTACTATTATCAAATCAAATGACTGGACCAACGGATCCTTTTAAAAGAGAAAAGAAAGGGGTTAATCTGCTCTTATGGATCATTAAATCCTAAAAAAAAGATTGTTCTTGTGTATCATGGAAATTCTTTGAAAGGCAAGAATCTAATAATTTTCTATGGTAAAACAAAATATCTTTCATTTCCCCCTCTAATAGATTCTTTTTTTGGGGTTCAAAGGCAATGTTGTTAGGAATGTTGTTAGGTTCGTTTGATGGTGTTTTGAAGCCGCTACCAACAGGTATCATCCCCCCCAGAACAACGTTTTCTTTCAGGCCTTTCAACCAATCGATACGCCCCAGGAGAGCTGCTTTTGCTAAAACCCGAGCGGTTTCTTGAAAACTCGCTTCGGATATGAAACTTTGAGTATTCATAGATGCTCTTGTTATTCCCAATAAGACGGCTTGGTAACAGATCGCTTCTTCCAAAGCGCGCCCCATTCGTTCCGCTCGCAACAATCCAATAAGTTCTCCGGGCGAAAAAACATTAGACATTTCATCTTCTGAAACCAATACTTTTGATGTTATTTGACGTACAATAATTTCTATATGCCGATTATGTATCTGCACCCCCTGGGATCGATAAACCTTTTGGACCTTATTAACCAAAGAGATACGACTTTGCACTATAGTTAGCTCAGCACCAATCAAGAATGCCCAAGGAATTCCAAGAATTCTTGTTATACATTTATTCCAACTCTCAATCCTTTTTTCGAGATTCATCGATATTGAATCAATTGAACGCACTTCTAACACCTGTTCCACTTTTGGAAGACCTTGGGTTATATCACCAGATCTGGATTTTTCATATATAAATGTAACTAATGTATCTCCTTCGTAAAGGATTTCCCCATAATGCCCATGAACAGTTGCTCCTGGAGTAGCCAAATAAGGCTTAGCCGATCGTATTACCACAGAGTCAACTTGAAGAATTAGAACTTGACCCGATTTTAAATGCGGTCCTTTTTTGGCTATACATACATTTTCACAAAGAAACTGCCCAAGACTAACGATTGTAGATGTCTCTTCACAATAATTGTAATGGAGAAAATACCAATTCAAATTCAATGGATTCAAAATGATGTTACTGCACGAATAGGGATTATAAATTTTACCATTTTCATCCAGTAAATAATATTTAAGTATTTGAAAAATCTGTTTTAAATTATCAAGTTGCAAATAGTTAGTTACCAAGATCTGATTATGGGTTATTAAATGGGAAAATAAATCAAAATTATAAATTGGAAAGCCTGTTCCTAAGGGGCCCAACGAATTCCTAATTGGAATGAGCAGGTCCTTTTTGATTGATTCTTTTATCACATTGGTTGATTTTACATCGTTGAATGGGCCTATTCGAGAACAATTAGATGATGACAAAATTATCAAAGATTGAGATTCCTTATTTCGATTCAATAACGTATGAATAGTTCCTTGATTTGGATTAAGGGATTCTTGAATCCTTGGCTTGGGATTGGAATAGGAATAAATGGAAGAAAACGGATTGACATTAGCGCGATCTGATCCATTCTCAGAGATCAATCCTGAACCCGACAGATCATTTCTTTTTCCGGTATACGAAATAGGGGACTTCGCTAAGTCGATTCTTAGAAAATCTCTAATCAAACCATTTGTCCTTATTTCAACAAAGGAAGCACAGGCCTTTTCGATCTTTTTGTCTTGGTCCCAGTTCAGCACTAAACAAGTCCGAACTAATTGAATATTTGTGTCCCAAATTTCAAGAATTGGGTCGTAATAAAGGATATAATTGACAACTCGAAGTTGTAGATTATCACTTTCCTGCAAGAGATCCGGCGGGAAAAGTCTTCCTAAATTTATACCATCTGTTTTTTTATATGGGACTACAGGTTGAACCAAAACAAAATAATTTTTTTCATACCTGGAAAGTTTCATTCGTTGGATATAGAGCCAATTTTTCAATTTTTTGTATTCTTTGGAATTCTGTTTTCCCCCTCCTGGTGGTATCAATCGGAATGCCTTATTTGTCTTTCCAGGAAAATGGATATCTCCAGAAAAGATTATCAGTTTAATTTTTTCTGCTTTTTTCTTCACTCGGACCAATCCGCCTACCCGACTTCTTCGATTTAAAGTTATTTGTGTATCTACCCCAATAATACTATTGTGCCGTACCATTATGGAAGAAGATTCGGCCAAAATGTGGACTTCCACGGGAATAAAAAAAAATGGATTTACTTCCTTTTGGTATTTTGGCCAAAGTACATTGACTCCTCGATATTCAATCAAATCCTCTTCGTTGACGATTGAATTAAGTTCTCTAGTCTCATATTTAGTAAGTCCCGAGCTCTTTCTTATATATCGAGGATCATCAAAATAAGCAAGAATACTATTTCTACGGAGAATACCATTTCTGGGGATTTCAATTGAGATACCCGAAGAAGGTATGAGTGGGTTCTCTCCTTCTGGAATCGATTCGAGTGGGATGATGACTCTATTTCTTCGCCTCTTTGCCAATAAATCAGAATTCCCCTCGAGAATGGACGGATATCTGAGATTCCAACGACCAGTACATGTCATTCGATTAAGTTCTGAATAATCAGGAATCCTATCTCCTTTTTGATTTTTACCAGAAAAATACGAACTAAAAAATTTGTGTCTAACTTGATTATTAGTTACTGAGGGGTTAGAAATATATCTTCGCTTAACAGAAAGAGAATAAGCGTTTATTTGATCTTGATCCTTATGGATCGAACAGGGGCCTGGACTGGATCTCCAGGGCTCCCCTAATAATATCCATAAATGACTTGTTTTTGGTAAGAGATGAATATTACCATATGTAAATTCAGGTGCATGGTACACATCGGTATTCCAGTGCATTTCGCCCTCTGAGTCAGAATAAATATGTTTTCGAACTTTCTCTTTCAAATTCAAAGTGGATGTTCTCGCGCGAATCTCAGCAATGACTTGTTCTGATTCTACATATTGATCATTTTGAACTAAAAGAAAACTTTTGGGCGGAATACACACATTGTGTATAATATCTTCACTCTCAATAGTTACATATAAGTCTCTAGAACATAGAAAAGCAGGATGTCCATGACGTGTACGTGTCGGATGAACCAAATCCTCGTTGAATTTTATTTTTCCATTAGAAGGGGCTCGCACATGTTCTGCAGTACCCCCTGTGAATACTCCGCCGGTATGAAAAGTTCTTAATGTTAATTGAGTGCCCGGTTCTCCAATAGATTGACCTGCAATAATACCTACAGCTTCTCCCAATTCGACCAGGTCGTCATGAGCTGGACTTCGGCCATAACATAATTGACAAATCCACGACGTACTCCTACAAGTAAAGGGAGTTCGAATAGAGATTGGTTGTGCTCTAAAAGTTATGAATCTATTGACAAGTCCAACTCCAATATCTTGATTTCTAGTAGCAATGCATCGCGAACCTATATATACATGATCTGCTAATACACGCCCAATTAATGTTTGGATAAAAATCCTGTCCGCCATCATTCCATTTCGAGGACTTACAGAAATACCTCGGACGGTGCCGCAATCTGTTCGACGTACAACAATGTGTTGAACTACTTCAACAAGTCTGCGCGTGAGATATCCTGCATCTGATGTTCGGATAGCGGTATCCACAACTCCTTTACGGGCTCCGTAACAAGAAATAATATATTCTGTTAAAGAGAGTCCTTCGCGTAAATTGCTTTGAATGGGTAAATCAATCATTTGCCCTTGGGGATCCGACATTAATCCTCTCATACCTACTAATTGATGTACCTGAGATGCATTTCCTCTGGCTCCCGAAAAAGACATTATATGGACTGGATTAAAAGGATCGGTCATCCGAAAATTAGGATTCATTTCTTGTCGCAAATATTCACTTGTGGCATACCAGATCTCGATCGATTGACGTAATTTTTCTACCGCGTGTACATTCCCATAATGATGGTGTTTTTCCAAAATAAAACTTTGTTGTTCAGCGTCTTGAACTAGCCATCTTTTAGAAGGTATTGTTAAAAGATCATCAATTCCTAATGAAATGGATGCGGCGGTAGCTTGTCGGAAACCCAGAGTCTTTACTTGATCCAGGATATGTGATGTATATCCTATTCCATAGTGATCAATAAATCGACTAATAAGTCGTTTCATGGCAGTTCCGTCTATCATTTTATTGTGAAAGACCTGAGTGGGCCGTTCTGCCATCAGTACCTCCATATTGCGCTGAGTAGAATTTGACAATGGGTTTGAGTCAGTGATTGTAAAACTTCCTTTTCTAGATCTTGATTCACGTAGAAATTCCGCAATTGCAATTATAGTCCTAGTTAACCCGGTGAGACTCGAATTCCCCCTGGTAGCATAGAATTACAACAGCCCTGCCAAAACCCCTGTATGGCTTCTTCTATTTCTCGATAAAGAGAAATATGACCGAGAGTGGTTCGAATATATATATAAAGAATTTCTTTTTTTATACTTCTTACTATTAGATAGTGTCCATAAATCTCATAATAGGTCCCCAAAGATTCATAGTGAATTTCGATGGGAGTTTCTCTTGCAGCAATAACGCGTTGATCTAGTCGCCACCGCAGCCACAAGGGACTACCTAAATTGATGCGTTTTTGCCGATAAGCTCCAATTGCATCATAGGCATTAGAAAAAAAAGGTTCTTTTTTTTTTGTATACTTATAGTTATTATCTTCATTTTGATAGTTTATACGATTACATGGATTATACCTATTTACACAAATACCCCGACGATTTCCACTCGTTAAGAAATAGAGTCCACTAAGCATATCTTGAGTTGGTGCAGAAATGGGATCTCCAATAGTTGGAGACAAAAGATTCATATGAGAAAACATAAGTAAACGTGCCTCTGCTTGAGCCTCCAAAGATAAAGGCACATGAACAGCCATTTGATCCCCGTCAAAGTCTGCATTGAAGCCCTTACAAACTAATGGATGTAAACAAATAGCACGCCCTTCCACTAAAATGGGCAGGAATGCCTGTATGCCTAATCTATGCAGAGTAGGCGCTCTATTCAGCAATACAGGATGGTCATCCAGAATTTCCTGAAGTATTTCCCATACAATCGGTTTTTTTTTTCGAATTTGACTTTTAGCAACTCCGATGTTCGAAGCAAGATGTTTTCTAATTAGGTCACGAATTACAAATGCCTGGAAAAGTTCTATTGCTATTTCGCGAGGCAATCCACATCGATGTAATGAAAGTGAAGGGCCCACGACAATCACTGACCGCCCTGAATAATCAACCCGTTTACCAAGCAAAGTCTCGCGAACTCTTCCTTCTTTGCCTTCAATTACATCTGAAAGAGACTTGTAAACTCTATTATGATCATCCCTCATCGGTTGTCCGCAGATTCCATTATCAAGAAGTGCATCCACGGCTTCTTGCAGCAATTTTTCCTGAGATATTATTAATTCTTCTGGCGTAGCTATACTTGTTGTTAATAGATCTGTAAGAGTATTATTCCGATAGATAATTCTTCTATAGATTTCATTAATATCCGAGGTCACTAGTTTATCCTCATCTATATGATAGATTGGTCTCAACTCAGGAGGAAGAACTGGTAATAGACGCAAAACCATCCATTTTGGTTCTATATTTGTTCGAATAAAATGCTTAGCCAATTCCATGCGTCTAAGCAAAAAATCTTTTCTTCTTCCAACTTTTCGATCTTCCCATTCATTCCCTGTGGGTTCTTCTTCCTCCAATTCTTTCCATTCTATCAATGAAGAATCTATAATACTTCGTAAATCTAGATTGGCTAATTGTTGTCTGATAGAGCCCCCCCCGGTAGACATCTCTCGATTTCGAAATGTATCGAAGCTCCGGGTAGTAAAAAAAATGGGGATCCTGTATTTCCAGGGTTGGATTTCGTATTCCAATAAACCCCGTAATCGTAAAAAAGTGGGTTTTTTATCTATGGGCCTAGCAAAATAAAAATTGGGATAGGATCTCCCCCCCTCAAAATCGGACGTGAAAGTTTCCTTTCATCCGGCTCAAGTAGGTCAAAGAAAAAGAAAGGAGTTCTCGCTTTCAAATTTCAAATTATATAAAACTCCAAAAAGATCTACTCCTTACTCAAGTTTCCAGTGAAGACCAAGCAAAACTTCATTTATTCCGTCTTCTTTATTATTTTTATTTAGATTTTATGAATTCCTTAATTCAATTATGCCATAAATGAAATGTGAAATTCTTGAGTAGTCTACTTCCCCTTGAATGATGAATCCCGTAATTCTTAATTAAAGAGAGTACCGTGGAATTCATAAGGAATTTACTTGTCTATGTACTGTTCCATTCGATCTTTTAGGTCCCGACTTCACCTCGACGGTTAGGCCACGATGCCCTTAAAGTCTATATGCGATAGATAGACTCTTGTAACCATGACATCTTTTCTATTTGCTATTTGAACATAATTTCTTTCTAAAAAAAAAGAACTGCTTAATTCCACAAAAGAAAAAGTCTTTTTTTTACGAGGTATAACTATAAATTCTTATGAAATCGACCATAGATCAATTCCCTTTTTTGGGAGCGTCTTGAATACATCCCTAATTCTGAGCTTCATGTTACTCCTACCAAGAAACATGTCAGGTACAGGGCATCCCGATTGGATTAAATGGGATGACAGTTTCTCATTTCAAATCTGTAAAATCAGAATTTCGATCAAATCACACACCGCAGTATACTAGGTCTTCTAATTCGTTAAGAGGTTTATCTA
>JARVZY010006951.1:5000-12500 GCA_030686995.1 Artemisia argyi | reverse complement strand
CCCCGTCAGTCCCGACGGATCCAATAAGTACATCAATTCGCCTCTCCATTTTCTGTGAAATGAAGGGACAGAGAGAATAATTGAATTCCGAAGGGGTTTCCCTCTATTTTTTTTTTTTCAGGATTCTCTCGAAGAAAGAACACACCCTAAAATAAAATGAAAATAACTAAAATAGTGAAGTTGACAGAATATTTCATCTTTTCGGCCGCGACTCGTCTTTCTCATACTTCTTTGTTTTGTCTTCCAAAGAAAAGAGGATCACTAAAATTTAAAACCTAATTCCTGTCTTTTTCCACTTCGCTTGTATTGTTTGTTGGTGGGGTTTTGTAGTTAATGGAAACGGACGGGTTAGATTATACTTCATTTGATGGTTCTAGAAGGAAGACCTAAGGTAGGTTATAGAAAAGAAAGAACAGAAAAGAAGGATAAATAAAGGAATTTTTGATTGGTCCGGGAATCCTATCTTGGATTCGGTATGGATAAAAGATCTTCATATGTTATATACTATTAATTCTCCACGACTAATTAATTTAATAGCTCAGATATTGTTATTCATGATATTGATCCGATTCAATATCATCGATAGGTAATGCATTCATTGAATTGACAGGTGAAAGATTTATCATCTCTATGGGATTAAATCCCGAGTTATTGTATTGTGAAATAAAAAAAAACGATGAGATTATGGAAGTAAATATTCTTGCATTTATTGCTACTGCACTGTTCATTTTAGTTCCTACTGCTTTTCTACTTATAATTTACGTAAAAACAGTAAGTCAAAATAATTAATTAATTACTTTAAATGAAACTCGACTTCTGAATTCTTTGAAGAAATCAAAAGAAAAGTATTCTATTTTTGCTGAAATCAAGGGGCTATAATCGGCGATATTCTATGAGATCCGAGAGTATGGTAAGTAAGAAATTGCTTTATTACTTACCATACTCTCTATTAGTGTTATAGTAGTGTATAAAGTTGTACTTGACTTTCTAATAAAAAGGGTATGCTATATTAGCTTCTATCTTCAATCTTCAATTCAATATATGTAGTTATTAATCCATATTTGGAATTGACGTAGGACCCAATCTTTTCTTTCATACATTTATATATATATATATATTTATATTCCAATGAATCTGAAAACTTCCAATGAATCTGAAATAATTGTTTTACTGTTATAGAATACATTTCTCCACTAGAATCTAATGGAATTTCGAAATGAAGATATTTTTATTTGAAAATTATTTCAATTTAAATAAAGAATGCGTTGCAGAACGATCTATAAAACAATTGATACCTTTTCATTTCTCAACTAAATTAGGAGTGCTTCTAAAGTCCACTTCTTCCCCATACTACGAGTGAAAGGGAAAAAGTAAAGACTACCATTAAAGCAGCCCAAGCGAGACTTACTATATCCATGTGAATTATGTCCCTTATCTCTATGATAGAATTATTCCATTATTGCTCACTAATAATAGTAGAATGAATGGTCCAGAGTCAAAAAGGGATTCTGGGCGAACACTATTGATGAATCAATCAAATAAATGGATTTTAAAAATTCCTATATGATTTATAATCCGTACCCTTTCCCGATTGTCTCTCTGAAGGAGTTGGGATATAGTATATTATACTCTTGACGAGGGGTAAAAATTGTTTTGGGCTTTTTTTTTTATTTTCTATAAAAGGTAAATTATCTATCCAATCTCAATCTAATAGTGATTGAATGCCTGAACACTCAGAGATTCTCGCGAGTCTATATATGTAGATTACAGTATAGAAAGTACTTTCCCAACTAGTAGTGGAATTCTCGGCCGGTTATCCAATGTAATTCAAGACCCAATCAATAGACATTACATTAGCAGTAGAAGAGAATCTGGAAGTCTTGCTTCGACCATTATAATCTTTCTTTGAATTTTAGATTCAAAGATTTCCAATCTTTTACAAAATCCCCAGAACATAAAAAAATAGCGGAACAGAACAAGAGATTTCGATTCGTTTGTTGATGAGGCGGCACCCGGATTTGAACTGGGGAAAAAGGATTTGCAGTCCCCCGCCTTACCACTCGGCCATGCCGCCAAAACGATACACAATAGGATAAAAATTTCCCTTTTTGAGTTGTATTAGTAAACTTGAGTTTATTGTACTTGCATCCCTTTTTAATCCTTTTTTCTAAATTTAGAAAAAATTAGAAAAGAAACCGTTTTTCCCCTTTTGATTGTATTTGATCTGCCCCTTCGATTGATTGTATAGTATCTCAAAACACACAAACTTCCACTCACTTTTATATTGAAAAATCAAATGTATATTTTCACTCAAAAAGCCTAAATTTATGGGAACCATTAACTATTTATTGACTGACAATTCGTGAATTATTCTTGGATTTGAATATCAATTTTGGTTTGCCTAATGACATAAGAATAAGCAAAAATTTTTTGATACATACTTAATTTATTTTTTTAATCAAAAATCCTTCTCAATTTCCATTATAACAAAAATTATAGGTATATGTAAACCCCAGAACGGATATTCTTATACAGATACCAAATTGGCTATTTATATTATAGTATGTTGCCTATAAATAAAGGGAATTCGTTGGAACAATGAACGCAATTCTAACTAATCCTAAGCGCGAAAAAAAATCTATTGGAATAAACATAAATGAAATAGGTAAAAAACCACCTCGATGGTCATACAAATTAATCAACGAGTTGGAACAAATGTTTAAAAAACGACGAAAAGAACAAGGCATAATGCAAGGGCTGGATCTTTAATCCTTACTTGATGTGTAATGTAACATAGTAATTATCTTTTTCAATTGGGAGAGATGGCTGAGTGGACGAAAGCGGCGGATTGCTAATCCGTTGTACGAGTTATTCGTACCGAGGGTTCGAATCCCTCTCTTTCCGTTTCCGTTGATGAGTTTCCATTTTTTCTTTCAAATTTTGCAAACCCCTTTTTATTTTTTCCTTGTTAAATGTGTGGAATAGCTAAAAAAAATCTTAAGAAAATTATAAAATCAAGCAATAAAAACAAAAAAATTATTCTTCACGTCCAGGATTACGTCCTGGATCATTGGATAGGAATCCAAAGATGAAGAGAGAAACAAAGAATATTACTACTGTATAAACGAAAAGTTTGAGAGTAAGCATTACACAACCTCCAAGATCATTTTTTGAAAAAGAAAAACGAGAAAAGACAATAGATCCTCCATTTTTATATCACATATCCTATTTTGACACCAAGAAAAGAATTCTAGAAATAGAAAAGAATGTTCAGAAATTCAAATGAAGTTGAAATTTGTAATCAGAGTCTTTGATTACCACAAATCACTTTCATACCCAAATTAGATATTGTAAGGGACCCGAAGCTAATAAGGTATTTCGCCGTAAAAAGGATTAAAATCAGGAAATAGGGCGTCTCGTGGCTATCCGAGAATTTCAATGTTTGAATCGAAGGTTCATACTGTCAGACTTATTTGATCTTATCAATTGTTATAATTTTTCTCGAATAAATATGAATTTTCTAGGATAGTATTAAAGATCTTATCGAAAACTTACAGCAGCTTGCCAAACAAAGGCTAAAAGAAAAAAGAACAGGGGTATGACTGGCATAACATCTACGATTGGATTCAAAAAAGCATAGGCTTCGGGCAATTTGGCCAAGAAAAGACTACTCGGATAAAGGGCAGAATTAAGACAGATCAAACTAAAGATATTAAGCATAACAGACATTTTTTTCGTCGAGATAATTGCATTTTGATTGAGTTATTGATATAAGGAAAAATGAAGTAAAGTAAGGTAGACAAAAAATCCTTCTTTTTCCGCTCAATCAAAAATCCTCCGATTCTCAAAGGAGAATAGAAGAAATCATACTTTCATACAATATCTTAATTGAATTATATGTAATGATCAATAAATTCCATTGAATTAATTCTAGAGATACACATGCCAAAATCCTAGCACGAATCTATAATAGATTCTATAAAGAATAAAGATTTTCTATAGTTGGACTGGAATTGACGAACACTTAATACCAATATTATTCTTTAATAGTATAAGTATCCAATAAAAATAGAAATGGGGCGTAGCCAAGCGGTAAGGCAACGGGTTTTGGTCCCGCTATTCGGAGGTTCGAATCCTTCCGTCCCAGAGCATATCCATTGTATTCTAATACTTCTTTTTTGTTCAACAAGGTTCTGTTTCAAGGTTTGGATAGACTTTTTTTATTCTTCGCGGAATCATATCTGACTTTTTCACAAACCAAACTAAATCGAGTTCAAATGACATGCAAAAGTAACTGAACCCTTTTGTGACCCATAGAAAATGGGGCATAGATCACAGTTGGAAAAAGATTACTTAACCTCAGGTTAAAAAAATATGAAAATACATATAAAACGAGGAAGTGCTTAGCCTATAGGTATGTATGGTTATCCTATTTCAGTGACAATAGTGTTTCCATTTTTGTGAAAACTAAATTGCATCCCTAAAATATGAAAATTTAAATATTTAACAATGATATTTCTTTTTATTGTTCGATCTATTTAGCTTATTTGCTTTGCATCATTGACAATTCCATTTGAAAAGAAAGAGAGATCTTGCTTTTTTATGATAATAAAAAGGAGTAAAACTTGACTCAAAGAATGATGTAGAAGTAGAAAACTTTTTCAACTATCAAGATTTGTAATGATTCCTTCTAGGTTGGGAAGTTGAAAATGGTCAGTCTATCTTATTGAGTCACTTGAAGAGGCAGAGTCAAATAGAATTTATTTATTTATTTTATTTGTGCGATTTCTGTTAGTTATGTTATTTCTATATTTGGATTTCTTAATATTTCTGTTAGATATTTTTTTGAGATAGAGATTTATAGAAAAATGTTATATTCAGACAAAAAAAGACGGCATTTTGCTAAAATTTATTCAGAAAAATCTTTATTATCTGTGTAGATATTCTCTATTAAATATAAATAACTATGTCTCTGTACCGACTGAACCAATGACTATTCATGATTCCATAATTGAATCAATTCCATACTGGTTCCAAATTAGAGGAATGTTATGGTAAAACTTCGTTTAAAACGATGTGGTAGAAAGCAACGTGCGACTTGAAGGACATGATCCGGTGTGGATTCTTATTGTTACATCCACCATTTTATATAGGAATGAAGGTGCTCTTGGCTCGACGTCGTTTGTTCTATTCTACTAGAACCCTTCTTTTTTTATTGGGTTCTAATGTAAATAGTTCATGATGGAGCTCGAGTAGAAAGTATTTATTAATTTCTCAGGGGCAACGATCTAGGGTTAATGCCAATTAATAAATTGGAACAACTTCGTAAGTATATCTTCGATATAGAAATCGAAAGGATTCCATTCCAACAAATTTTCAAAATTGTTGGAACGGCTAAAACTTTTTCGATCGACAGTGTATCGCGCATGAATCAACCTCGGTATGATTCTTTGATAGAAAGAAATCCCAAAAGGGGTATGTTGCTACCATTTTGAAAGGATTAAGAAGCACCGAAGTAATGTCTAAACCCAATGATTTAAAACAAAAATAAAGGATCCCAGAACAAGGAAACACCACTTCAATTGTCTCACGGATCCGAATAAAGAATCCAAATAAATTTTAAACGAGACAAAAACGGTGGGTTAAAGACCACTCAATAAAAAAATATCTTAAAAATCTTTAATATATTTGAGAATTATTATTATTATATTATTGAACTTGAGTTATGAGTACAAATGATTTTTTTTCAGCAACGCAGCTAAATAAAAATGACTATGAGTTAAATTGAAATTTGAAATTATATTATAGAATAATTCATTTTACAGATTTTCTATTTATTCTAATTCTAATTTTATCCATAGACAAAACATCATTTTTTCTCGAGCCGTACGAGGAGAAAACTTCCTATACGGTTCTAGGGGGGGGGGGTTCTTTTTCATCTACATCTATCCCGATGAGCCGTCTATCGAATCGTTGCAATTGATGTTCGATCCCGAAGAGAAGGAAGAGATCTTCAGAAAGTGGGTTTTTATGATCCGATCAAGAATCAAACTTATTTAAACGTTCCCGCTATTCTCTATTTCCTTGAAAAAGGTGCTCAACCTACAGGAACTGTTCAGGATATTTTAAAAAAGGCAGAGGTTTTGCCCTAATCAAATGAAATTCAATTAAATTAAGGAAATAAAAAATAAGGGTAGGATAATGATTTCTATATCATTTTGGATATCTTTTCTATACTATGTTTTTTTATTTCCTTCTTTTCTTCTTCTATTCGTATCTAGTTATCATTGTTTTTATAGAATCCTTTTTGATAGAATCTTTTTTGATAGAATCCTTTTCTAAGGAAACCCTTATTTGATTCATCCTCACAAAATAGAACTATTTTGGCATTACCTGCAATTGGATGGTTTTCATTCGACCTCTAATATCAAGTAAGAAACAAGGAATCGAAGTTCTTTATTCTATATGGATTCAATACACTCTTGATTGCATAAATACTTTTTCTACTTCTTCTTTGTTTATTCTCCATCTAAACTAAAATTTTTAGTATATATGTATATGCAGTGCCAATCCAACACAAGTCCCTTTTTTACTATTCTTTCAATTTAAGTTCTTGTTTTTTTTTTCCATCGTATTCCTTTCTTAACGTTTATATTGACAACATTGTATCGAACAAATATAATTCATCGTGATAAGCAGTTCTATTTATTTCCGTCCCATAGGTTTTCTTTTTTACCTGTTGATTCAAATGATGGGTTCGTTGGATTTGATACCCGGATTTTTGATTGAAAAAGTGTATAACATAGAAATAGGGGATGGTCTAGCATTTTTTACATTTCTTTATTTATTTTGATCGGGAATTTTTTTTCATCTAATTTAGTCATTTTTATGTTCCAAATAGATTAGAAATTTTTTTCTATTTTTTATTTCGTAGATTAATGCTTTGATTTAATAATTTTTTTTTATTCTGATTGTATCTACATACCCCTTTTTCTATTTGGGTTGCTAACTCAACGGTAGAGTACTCGGCTTTTTAAGTGCGGCTAGGATCTTTTACACATTTAGATGAAGCGAGGGATTCGTCCATACCATCGGTAAAGTTTGGAAGACCACGACTGATCCTGAAAGGGAATGAATGGAAAAAATAGCATGTCGTATCAATTAAGAGTTTTGAGAATATTTTATTCTTTCCGGCTCGGTACAAAGCCTTCTTTAATTTATTGAAAGGTAGGAAACTAAAGTCAATTTCAAGTTGGGTCGAATTAATAAATGGATAGGGCCCCAAAGCTTCAATTCATTTCATTTTTTTTTAGGGAAAGAAAAAGCAACGAGCTTCCGTTCTTAATTTGAACGATTACCCGATCTAATTAGACGTTAAAAAAATATTAGTGCCCAATACGGAAGGCTTTCTCCCAGGAATGTATTCCTGATTTTTTAATGAATCCTAAATATTATCATTCTCCATTTCATAATGGAAACGTATGTGTATAAGAAACAGTA
>JARVZY010006948.1:0-24851 GCA_030686995.1 Artemisia argyi | reverse complement strand
CCCCAAGTAAGTGTTTGCCAGACACTCGGAAGTAATCCGAATGATATGCGTCCGTTTGACAGGTTGGCGCGACCAACTCGGACGGGGTGTCAACCCAAATAGATATATCCACAGCATTCGCGCTCACACGCATGTAATTAACGGTTCAGGATAAAGGGGACTTCAGTGGCAGTAATAGGTAACTCAGGCAAAGTAACAGTTTTGTATTTATGTCCACAAAAGCATGCACTTGTGTCCATAAGAAAGTAATCAAGGATGGAATAAGTAATTCATAATGTATTCAAGTAATCAATCAAGTATTTCAACCATCCAATAATGTTTGAGAAAATGAATCGCGTTCAAGTAAGACAAGCATTGAATTTAAGTAGTAATGAGCATGTATCTTCCCCCAAAACAGTTGTAAAACAAGTAAAAGTAGGGGTTATGAACTCACCTGGTGCGATAGCTATGATGACAACAATGAATACACGAAATGAGGCACGATCTCTAACCGTAACCTAACATGAATGATATGATCTAATGTAAGAAATGAAATGATGCTACACATGCAAATACGTATGTTATCGATACCACTCATTAGTTTTGAAAATAACGTTTATCGTCGACAAATACGTTTTTGACGTCTCGTTAGGTTAATAACCACTTTTCATGTAAATAGGTTGAAACGGTAGTCCGTGATCCTTGTTTGGTGTTCTATCGGCAAATATAAGGTTTTTGTCGCAAAAATAACATTTTCATTACTTGAAAATATGCCCAAAATGGCCTCGCAAAACAAGTCGCGAAATGTTGTACGTTAAGGGTTAGTGATGAAACTTGGCGTTTTTGAAAACCTTGTAACAATATCTAGAAGTCGTGTCATTTAACTTTTGGCTATATGGGTCTTGATCGATGAGAAAATCGACTCTCATTGTTGTTACTTGAAAATATTATGTTCAACACTTAGAAAATTTTATTATAGTAAAAGCTGTCAAAATATATATAGTTTATCAGGTATATAGATGAGATCGTAGTTTATTCGTTACGAGTCCAATGATCAAACGGCCAATTGATTTGGAAAGCTTGCTGGGAATACTTGATTTTACTTAACTACGGCTCAGACTCAAACCATATCAATCATGGAGAAAAACAGCCGAGAAGGTGGTGTCTCGCAAAGACAGTTTTGCGGCAAAAATTGTAATTGAAAAGCTGATGGAAATATATATATATCATCGGATTTCAAACACTTGTATCTTTTTCGTTATAAGCCCGTTTTCTATGTTCTTTATATCCCCGCGAAGGTAATCAAGTATACTTTAGGTTTATCAAGGTCTCGGCTAGTCTAGATATCATTAAATCTCAGTTTTCCTAGCTAGAAAAATCGGGACAGATTCAATATTTTCAGAAAATATTGTTTTCGTCATTAATCTTGAAGATAGCATATCTTTTTCGTTGTAACTCGGATTTTAGTGATTCAAGCGGCCACAGTTTCGTATTTGATAGTATTTTCTGAATATTTAACCCAATATTACCCAGAAACCCCTGAAGTTTCCACGTTTGGCAAAGATGGACAGCAACTATATTTGAAAATATTTTTCGTCATTAAATTTCGGAAAATCATATCTCCTTCGTTATTAACTCGTTTTTATCCCCGTTTTCGGCCATAGTTTTGTCTCGGAATGTATTTTCTAAATCTTTTGTCCAAAGTTACACCCTAGACCCTGAGTTTCCCGTTTTGCAAAAATGGACAGATCTATATATATAGTGTTTAAAACTCATTTTTAAGAATCAAGACATGTTCAAGGCTTAACCAATCTACTTCAAATCAACTCCACAAGTACCCAATCCTACCATACACCTTCTTAGGGTGTCATGGGGTCCTAAACATCACCAATCTTGGTGGATCTCATGAGATTACTACTGTTAAAGATAGTTTATGTGCAAAGTGGTATTCAAAACATACGTAAGTTGCATTACCAACTATTATATCTTGAAAACACATAAAAATATAAAGTAATTGAAAGTATGAGAAGATCAAAAGTGTTCTTGAAGCTTACTTGAATATTTGAGGTAATTTGAACTTGATAAACACTTGGATCTTGAAAAATTAGTGGTTTCTCCTTCTTGATCTTGATTTGGTCGATCCATACTCAAAGAGAGAAAGAAACGGAAAGTTTTCAAGTTTATTTGAAAAGTGTGAAATGAAAGAAATGGGAGATAGTGTATATATATATCTAGAAAGTCTTTATGTATATAGTTTGGTCAAAAATATCTTCTTGGTCTTGGTCCTAGGGGGGGGGGGGGGGGCGGCACACACACAAGAGCAAAACAAGGAAGTTGTTTTGTGGACTCATTAATGTTCTTGTCTAACATGTGTCCTTGTTTAGTTTTAGTTGTGTATTGGGTGTTATCGGGTACCGAGTTATCTTGCAATAAATGTTAACGAGGTGAAATAAAATACGACGAAGTTGTAAAAGTTGTAAAATATTATTCTTGATGAGAATCGAATGTTAAAATAATTATTAGGTTGAAATATCGCAAACCGACGAAGTTATAAGCTCCGATCGTGAAATATAGTAATTGATTTCAAAACACCGGGTAAATTAATAATATAATTTTTATATCATTATAATGAGTATGAAAATATGTTAGGATTGTAGACGGGAGTATCGGGTATACGTTCGTAGTAAAAACTGAGTGGTAACGTTAATTACAAATTAAGCATACGTATATAGAAATAATGCATATCCGTGTAGTAACTAATGTGATGACAATGTGTAGACTATTTCAGTCTATATGAAATGTCATTAATGAATGATGCATGAATTCACAGCTAAACCACATTGGTTACGCGAATTTGAAGACCCGTAAACTCAATTTATGATGAAATGAACGGCAATCATGAATAGTGATTTCCTTCCGAGAATGAATAGTGTCGCATGAATAGTAAAATTTCTGAACGCTTCTCGGAATCACAAACTGACTCCGAAAATGATGAATAGTGACCAGTGAATAGTAAATGATGAATAGTGAATAGGAGAAATGTCCTGAAAATGCGGGTTGTTACACATAATAAGGGATCTCGGTTTGGCAAGGATGATACTTAGTGATAATAAAACAATCAGGCAAGCATACAATTTGAAAACATTGTGCTCGGTTAAAATAGCATGTATTCCCCCCAAGGGTTTGTAAAACAATTAAGTAATGGAAAGTGGGGCTATGAACTCACCTTGAGTTGGATGATGCATAATGAGAATGATGGATATGCCGTAAGAACTTCTACGATGTCTTGCATTTAGTCCATGATGTGGTACAATGTATAGTGTAAGTCTTTGAAAAGAAATGATTCATGAAACATGTGTAGTTTATATATCGTTTACTACCGTTCGGGCCGACATAATTCAGAAGTCATGTAGTAAACGTTCGAGGAGCCAGGACACTTTAATTCGTAAATCCACAACTCATCTCGACGGCTTACATAATGAACTCCTCACATGAGGCTCCCTACTATTGTAGTAGTTGATAATATATATATATATATATATATATATATATATATATATATATATATATATATATATATATATATATATATAAGTTTTGATCCGAAAAGTTACATGTCCAATATTTGAATAAACTTAGGAAAGTTTATGATTACATGAAGATTGTTATTAGGGTGAGTTTCTTATAACTTGTATGACAATTTCTTGTAATATCTCATGGTTCTTTTAGATGAAGTAGATCCAAATTGTATGTTTAAGTTATCGCCAACTCTTTGGTTCATGTTTTCGCCTAAGTAAGTTTATATGGTCATTTAGTCATTGCCTTGCCATGACCTTTGGCCATTGTTCCATGGTCTTGAGACTCAACCTTGGCTTTAGCCATGGTTGTGGTCTTGAATCTAGGTCATAAGACCTCTTGGTCTTTTTAAAACATAACCATTATATAGTGACTTATATATGTAAAATAGCTGTTAATAAACTGAGAAAAATCCCATTCGTTATTGGTTTTCTGGAGACGTGCCCCTGAGTTGTTGAAGAAAACGTGATTCCGGACAACTTTTGTGTTTTAACTTTTTCATGAAACGGACCAGAAGGGCCTCTTTTTCGTGTTTTATGTTCTGTCACAGAAGCTATTTTGGCAGTTTTGCCGCAAAGTTTTGGTAACTTCAAATGGTCATAACTTTTGACTCAGGTACTCGTTTTAGGTGGTTCAAATTGCTATGGTTTCCTTGTTAAGTCCTCTACTATGTAATGATTCAATATCATAATTTTACCATTTTGATCAGATTTCACCAAGAAAGTCACTAGTTTACTTGTTTAAATAACTTAAGTTAACAATCATTTACAATAACTTGTTTTACCCATTTTTATACATCATGGACATGATCACAAGACATAATATAGCATGAATGATATGTAAATAACATGATTATGATATTTAACAAGAAGCATGTTAGGGTTTTGCTTACAACTTTTGGCTTTCAATTAAGAAAGAAAGTTAACATGTAAGGTAAGGACTTTGATAGACTTTAGCTTCACCCTACTTCACTTCATGCAATCTTTCTACTCTTGTATTCTTGAAAGAGTGATGATGAAAGTTGAGGTGACTTGAGTGGATTCAAACTCAAGAGAATCACCAAAGTTTATAAGGGTTGGGAAGTAGTTTTGATGAATCAAAACCTAACTAGTGTTTCTATGTTGTTATAGCTCTTGAATCTTGCATGAAACTTGGAAGAGAATTTGCTAAGGATGAGATGTTGATGTGTGTGTTGTGTGACGTACAAAGGAGGGGGAGGAGAGGGTATTTATATGCCTTTGAGGAGGTTACTTACCTTGACTTGTCAACCCTTGGAGAGCAAGCGTAACACTTGTATGCATCCTAGAGCACAAGGAAGGAGATCAAGCCACACAAGGGGTGACTCCCCCCCCCCTAAGTCGGTTCACAAAAGATAGGATAGGATGAGTTGGTCTTGGATGATATTATCCTACTTATGGAGTTAGTTTTGACTCCGTAAAATGCTAACCGTAAACAATTAAGCCATAATACGTAAAACCGGGTATCGTAAAAATACGAAACTTGGAAGAATGATTAAACTTGTCAAAATACTCCATAATAAAATATAAAATGAGTGATAGGTTCCATTGGGGTGCTAAAACCCTGCTAAAACTGGAAACACGGGTCTAAAACGCGTAATACGTAAAACGTACGAATATTGTGTAAAATTGAGAAAAGTAAAATGTTACTTTTCTAATGTGATAATAATGATTTAAAATGACTTATAATGTCTAGACTGGGCTCAGTCTAGTGTCGGTTGGTATTAAATGTCTTTTAGACATAAAACCGTAAGCCTAAAAATCAAAGAATGACTTATAAAATCAAGGAATGATTTTTGGTCAAAGGAGGAGGGAAAAATATGTTTACTTTTTCTAAAAATGTGAAAACTCAAATCGTCTTAGAAACGCGGTGCAGGTATAGGCGAAGGTTACGGCTGAGTAAAAATGCTTAAAAACAAAAATTCCTGTTTTTCACGGCCGAGGTTTATTTAGTCATGTTTTTCTCAGTCATGATTTATTCTCAAATAAATCATGAGTGTATCAAACATTTTTCTAATACGGGGAAAATTAACGCGGTCGAGTTTCGTTGTGCGTAGAATTTTTGAATGACGTTTTACCCTAAAACGTGTAATTCCTTAATAACTTTCACGAAAATGATCTGATTAGTGTCAAACCTTTAATTTGCTATGGAAATGATTTATCACTCGAGGCCAAGAAACAAAAATCAAATTTCGGGAAAATTTAGGGAAAAAAATGAATAGTAAAAGTGAATAGTGAAATTTTCGGGAATAGAAGTTAACCTGAAAATGTGAATTGTTACAATTCCCGGGGGTTGTGACGACTTGGTCTTGGAGGGGTTCGTTTAAAGTACCTAGAATCCATACCTTCACTAGGTCGTCTTGTTTCTTCCACTTGAGATCATTGTTGCTGGCGGAGGTCCCCTCAATATGTGCTTTTAAGCCTAGACTTCCAAGGTTGATCTTGAGGAAGGAACTCCACGAATTGTAATTGTGTTTTTCGAGGCTCAACTTGATAGGGATGGTATTTAGGATAGTAAATGGAACAATTGTTTCGTTAGTTTTAGGGGTGTTTGTAGCAGCGGCATCATCACCAGCCATGAAAATAGTAAGGGAAGAAGTAGGGGTAGGGTTTTACAAAAAGAAGAATAGGCAGAAGGTGAAGAATGGGAGGTAGAGAGAAAGTAGGACAGGATCAATTAGAAGACTCGTGATACCATATTGAATTGTATATTTGCTTGCATTTGTTTCATACAGGATACATGGTACATATAGCTATCAATAGAGCTATTTTGGGTAAATACCCACTAATTACGCTAATTACATAAATGTGACAACTAATATAATGCTTATCTACAGCTAATACAAAGCTTATATGTATATCAACTAATACATGGTCCATGGATGAAATCTTTCAATTTAGAAGATCGATGCATGAGGTATGAATTCAATATTCCTGTAAAAGCTTTTTCACCCCTTGTAGAAATATTAGCTTCTTGCAATGGGTTGCTTTTATTGGGTGATGATATCAAATGTTACTATTTATGGAATCCTTCAACTAGGTTACTAAAACAGTTTAATGGTCTATCTGTATATTGAGATGAATTAAGGAACTTTGCTTTAGGTTACGATGCAACAACAAAGGCTTACAAGGTAGTGAGAATCGAGCGTTTTACTGGCGGAAGATTAAAGGGTTCTCGAAAAGGATTAAGGTACCGTCGATTTGATGATTCTATTTATGATTCAACGAAAGCTAACATTTATAATTGCAAGACTAAAATTTGGTACAAGATTGAAGATTTCCCATATTTCGTCTTCGAAAATGCTCAAGGTGTAATAGTGAATGGGTCCCCACATTGGGTGATGTATAAGGGTTACTCTGCTAATGGTGAAGATATTGATCTTGTTATCGTATGCTTTGATTTCATGGAAGACAGGTTTGAAGAAATCCTTAAACCTGATTGGTTAGAGTATTCGTGTATATTCTATTTTGGTGTGTTGGAAGGGCAGTTATGCTTTGTTCGTGATATTAACAAACTAAAGAAAGAAGTGTGGGTTATGCAAGAGTACGGGGAATCTTGAATTGATGTATCATCTTTAGTCAATATCGCTAATCTCCCAGGATGGTGTGGTGATCGGCCATTTTGGCTCAAAGGCTTTTGATGTAGCATTATATGTTGAGAGCTTAGTCTCTCCTTTTGGTGGGGACGATAATAGTGATATTCTTGGATGAGACCATTCGGGATTATTAGAAGGTTCTCTTTCTCTATTATTTTGAGTTCTATACAAGTACAGTTGAATTTGTTATTATGACTTGAGCTTGAGGTAAAAAGGGTAGGAAGGATTCTAGTGCTGAAATGTGTTGAATTGTTATGCACCATTTTTTCTAACTAATGTACCAAGGACATGTGCCAGCACAAGAATCTTCCCCAAACTTTTTACTTTGAACCCTTTATGTTTGATCCTGTCCCGGTTATTGTAACACCCCCAAAATTTGGTACAGCGGAAGACTCAACAAGCATTCGGGGTGCTACGGGGATTGGTATCCATTCAAAGTCATGAAAGAACGAGATAAAGTAAACATAAGAAAAACACAACCAAAACGGGTTTTAAAGTTTACATTTATCCCAAGAATTTTCCAAAGTAAGGCCCAAAGGAAATAAACGTAGGTCCACAATTATTTATCAGAGTTTCATAAAATTGATCCATAAACCAGTGCCATTGCCAAGCCTCCAATCCAACCATCCAAGGGCATCACTTAGTTACCTAAGAAAACGTGCTAAAAGTCAGCTTTCGCTGGTGAGATCATAGGTTTAAGTTCATTATTCAATATAATGGACATATACGCAAAACGCTTGCTAGCTAGACTAGGCCTCAATCATCAAACCAAAATAATCCAACCAAATCAAATCAACCCTATAGGTGCACGCTATAGCTCAAATCAATCCAATCGATAGCTTACCTAGCTCATGTCTAGGCCTCGCTCTATAATCAATCCAATAGCTTACCTATTTCGGGACTAGGCCTCGCTCAACAACCAATCAATAGCTTACCTAGTTCGAGACTAGGCCTCGCTCTATAACCAAATCAATAGCTTACCTAGTTCGGGACTAGGCCTCGCTCAATCCTACCTAGTTCTATAAGCATAGCAACTTTTAAATAAACAAAGTGATAATAGTCCACATAAAACATTTGCACGTTTCTCACCCCAAGTATTGAAAACAAAGTTCAAGAGTAAAAGTGGGGCTATGACTCACCTCAAGTCCAGAAAATCCTCAAAAGAAATCGATAGATGAAAGACGTAAGCAAACTCAAGTAACGGCAACTACAGACTCGGCACTTCCTAACAATATCAAACTCGTTCAGAAATCATTTCCTCAAAATCAAATATTCCCATTCCCGAACGTATTCCATTTAACTTTCCAAAAATATCCATTTCTCGAATTATCTTCATATTAATTTGAAATTCGACGTTTGGTATCCATATGGGTGGAGGGTCGACACAACTCAAACCAAGAAGTCACAACGAAAGAAAATAAACCATCTATAGGTCTAATATTAGCCAAATATATTATTTAAATAAATCATCGAAGTTTATCAAATCCGTCGATTTGGTAATCCCCATTTTTATTTACGTAATACATCGTTCCAAGATTATACCCAACCTAAATCACATATCACAAAGAATACTATGTGGTAAATATCGTAGTCCAATAAATTCCCTAGATATATCGTCAAATTTGCCAAATTCGTCAATTTAGCCAATTCCACGAGATATTTAGTAATTCATTATCCTACTACACGTACCACAACCTATGGGCGTCGTAGGATACGATGCCCATTAATATACTCATTTT
This sequence comes from Artemisia argyi, assembly GCA_030686995.1. Classification (NCBI taxonomy): domain Eukaryota; kingdom Viridiplantae; phylum Streptophyta; class Magnoliopsida; order Asterales; family Asteraceae; genus Artemisia; species Artemisia argyi. The sequence continues at coordinate 15,944 of JARVZY010006948.1, read as the reverse complement.
ATATAGCTAAGTAAACTCAATTTAACCCGTCGATTAAATAAGTTACGTAGTTATAAAAAATGGATATATTAATCATCATATATCCGTGACAACACAAAAGTCACATAATAAAGCCCACTTGGACTTAAGTAACCGCAACTCGTATAACTTGATAAGTTTTCCAAATTTATAAAAGTCATGTTTTTAGTTATTACTTACCCGACGTATTAATTCCCGACATTATTTATAGTTATTTATTTATAATAATACTCCGACATTTATTGCACTATTCGCATAGTATAATAATTATCGTTATATTATTATTATGTTTACTCGTGATCGTTTTATTATTAATATACGCATTTATATATATATATATATATATATATATATATATATATATATATATATATATATATATATATATATATATATATATACATATGTTTATCACGTCTATATACGTATATAAACGATTATATTATCAATAATATTATTAGGAGTATTATTATCAATGTTTGATTTTTAATATTTATCGAGTCATAAGAATTTGGTCACATGTCCGAGTCATCACTCTCGGCTCATAATCCAAGTCCAAAAATAATAACCAAGTCATAATAAATAACAACTCCGTCCAAATCAATCCCAAATCCACGTGCTACAACATTAGGGTCCGACTACGGCACCCGACTAACCTATCTCCGTCATCTAATTGACAATCTCACAATCGGTCCCCAAATCCATACTCGTCAACACAACTCCAAAATCAAATCACAAGTATACCATGTCGAGACCACAAAGTGTCTCGACCCATCCAATGCTTCGGTCCAAAAGTAATCCACAATACTAATAATAACAACAATAAAATCAACAACAAGAAACCATCAAAGATACATATCATATGGTTTGGTTTACCACGCCAAACCCGAGCCAAACGACCCACTTGGGTCTCGGCTAGAAACACGAGTCACAAGGACTCAATACCAAGGCCACAACATAGCTCACTTCGAGCCGATCCAAAACTGCCAAACGGACCCTATAGGGTCGCGGCACACTAAAACAACCACAACATCAATTCGGTCACCAAATACAACCAAGAATCAAACAATAAAGAACCAAGAGGCCTCTTAGACTCCCAACGAGCCAAGAAGGTGGTCACACCGAGACCATAGGTCTCGGCCAAGCTCCTATCGAGCCACAAACCAAAACAAAACGCGACCCATATCGCAAATCGAGCACCAACTAGAGTCAAACTCCACACCCAAGATACCAAACGGATTTTTATGCCAAAAATACCATTTCCCCATCATTTATATTTCGAACCCAACAAAAAGAATCCGTGTGGACACGGATTTAACCATGAATCGAGGCACACGACATGAAATTTGTGACCACTCACCTTCAAAAAGGCTCCAAACTTGATTTCTTTAAAAACCCAACAAGAAAATGTAAGAAAAATGGTGTTAAGGTGGTGGTATTAAATTCGTACGGGTGTAAATGGTGGTTTTAGAGCGCGTGGTTTATACCAATAGATACATCGGGAAAAGGTGATTAAGATGGTGGTGTTGGTTTGTTTGTGGAGGCGGTGGTGGCGGCGTTAATGGAGGTTTTAGGGGCGGCGGTGGTGTTGTATTAAAAAGAGAGAGAAAGAGAGTTGTGTTGGTGAGGGTGATGGTGTTGTGTGTTTATCCAAGTTCCACAAGGACGATTTTTGTAGTTACTCTTTATAAAAAAAAGATTTTTATTAATAATAATAATAATAATATTAAGGGGTAAAGTGGGTTAAGTAACCCTGTGTAAAAATACACGGACCAAACCCGAAACCTTTTTAAAACAAATCAACTCTCTCGAACCGAACCCAATCCAAATAATCAAAAACCTCGCGATACGTTCCAAAAATATAAATATCCGAACCAATATTAAAATAATTAAAATTGTTAGGTTATCCTAGGGCCGGAGTCAATGTAGTGCCAATAAATGATCTCAAAAATAAATCATCATGGATGATTCGAACCAAATCATTAATAAATAATCAAATTCCGTAAATAACGTACGATTAAAATCATATTCCAACGTTCATAAAATATCTCGTCACAATAACTTTTCAAATATTCCAAAATTATAAATTTTAAAGTAATGCGGGTTTTCAAAACGGCTCCCTAATTTTCCAGTTGTCACATCCTCTCAGCCTCAGAAGAAACCCGTCCCGGGTTTCACAAACCATCTACGAAGTAAAAAGCTTCGGATATCTCTTTCGAAACTCATCCTCACGTTCCCACGTGAATTCTGGTCCATGCCGCGAATTCCAATGAACCTTGATGAGCGGAATACGACTTCTCTTAAGTCGTTTAATCTCTCGATCCAAAATCTCAATCGGCTTTTCCACAAAATTCAAACTTTCATCCACACGAATATCCTTAATTGGTATAACTGGCGTTTCATCCGAAAGACATTTCTTCAAATTGCTAACATGAAACACATCATGAACTTTACTCAGTTCTTATGGTAATTCCAATCAATAAGCCACGGGCCCAATTCTTTCCAAAATGAGAAATGGTCCAATGTAGCGGGGGTTAAGTTTCCCACGTTTCCCAAAACGTATTACACCCTTCCAAGGCGAGACTTTCAGCATCACTTTGTCTCCAACCTGGAATTCTAGGAGTTTACGTCTCTGATCGGCGTAACTTTTCTGCCTATCTCTAGCTGCTTGTAATCGATCACGAATTTGAGTCACTTTCTCAGTAGTCTCCAAAATGAGCTCAGGCCCTGTGAGATGCCTATCTCCAACTTCAGCCCAACCAATAGGAGAACGACATTTTTGGCCATATAAAGCTTTGAATGGTGCAGCTTTTAGACTTGTGTGGTAGCTGTTGTTATAAGAAAACTCCGCCAGGGGTAGATACTTCTCCCAGCCTTTACCAAAGTCTATTATGCATGCACGAAGCATATCCTCCAAATTCTGAATAGTTCTCTCACTTTGACCATCGGTTTGGGGGTGATATGCAGTACTCATATCAAGTCTCGTCCCCAAAGCGGTTTGAAGTGATCGCCACAACGCTGACGTAAAGCGGCTGTCGCGATCAGCAATAATCGATATCGGAACTCCATGACGAGAAACTATCTCCTTCACATACAACCTCGCAAATTTATCGACACTATCATCTTCACTAATTGCCAGGAAATGAGCAGACTTAGTCAAACGATCCACAATTACCCAGATAGCGTCACAACCGCTAGCTGTTCTTGGTAATTTGGTAAAAAAGTCCATTGTAATCCGCTCCCATTTCCAAACCGGGAGTTCTGGATGCGTCAATAATCCTGGCGGTCTTTGATGTTCGACCTTAACCTTAGAGCATGCCAAACACTTACTAACATACAACGCTATATCTGCCTTCATATTTGGCCACCAATATAACTTTTTCAAATCCTGATACATCTTGTCAGACCCAGGATGAATAGAGTATCTTGACTTATGCGACTCATGCATAATCAACTCTCGAATTCCTCCATACAATGGTACCTAACTTTGCTCTCCAAAACATAATACTCCATCAGAACGCTTAACAAATCCTTTCTCATTTTCTGCCATCCCAAATATGTTCTCAGCAGGTCAATTTTCTGCTTTCAACGCTTCCGTTTGAGCTTCTAATATTTGAGACGGTAACGGCGATACGATAGTCATTCCTAATGACCTAACTCATAACGGTGGTATCCTCTCCTTTCGACTAAGAGCATCAGCAACAACGTTTGCTTTACCAGGGTGGTAGCGAATTTCACAATCATAATCGCTTAGCAACTCAATCCAACGTCGTTGTCTCATGTTGAGCTCTTTTTGATTCAAGATGTGTTGTAGACTCTTGTGGTCGGTAAACACTACACACTTGGTTCCATACAAGTAATGTCTCCATATTCTCAAAGCAAAAACCACAGCACCTAACTCCAAATCATGGGTGGTATAGTTCTTCTCGTGCTTCTTGAGATGTCGGGAAGCATAAGCTATCACTTTCTCATGTTGCATTAACACAGCTCCCAAACCTTTATGCGAAGCGTTACAATAGACGACGAAGTCCTCATTACCCTCAGGTAACGCTAAGATAGGAGCACTACACAACATCTCCTTAAGTAATTGAAATGCTTCCTCTTCCTTATCTCCCCATTCGTATTTAACACTCTTTTGAGTCAATTTGGTCAACGGTTTTGCTATCTTCGAAAATCCCTCAATGAATCTTCGGTAATAACCGGCTAAACCCAAAAATTGACAAACTTCAGTCGGGGTCGCTGGTGCAGCCCAATCTTTAATCGCTTCAATCTTAGCAGGATCTACATGAACTCCTTGCCTATCAATCACATGACCCAGAAATTGTACCGTCGGAATCCAAAATTCACATTTGGAGAACTTGGCATACAGTTTCTCTTTTCTGAGCAATTCTAAGATAAGCCTTAGATTCTCCTCATGCTCCTTCTCGCTCTTCGAATAAATTAAAATGTCATCAATGAACACAATCACGAACAATTCCAAGTAAGGCTTACACACCCGATTCATGAGATCCATGAATACCGCCGGTGCGTTAGTCAACCCAAACGGCATCACCTGAAACTCGTAATGCCCGTAACGGGTTCTGAAAGCCGTTTTCAGAATATCTTCCTCGCGAACTCGAAGCTGATGATATCCCAATCTCAAATCGATCTTCGAATACACACTCGATCCTTGAAGCTGATCGAACAAGTCGCCGATCCTCGGTAATGGGTATCTATTCTTCACCATTAACTTATTCAGCTCTCGATAATCAATACACATACGAAATGATCCATCCTTCTTTTTCACAAATAAGACCGGGGCTCCCCAAGGCGAAGGACTTGGTCTTATAAATCCCTTTTCGGCTAACTCCGCTAGTTGTTTCGACAACTCTTCCAGTTCAGTAGGTGCAAGACGATAAGGTGCTCGTGCCACGGGTGCAGCACCAGGTATCAACTCAATCTGAAACTCTACTTGTCTAGTAGGCGGCATTCCCGGCAAATCATCGGGAAATACATCCGGAAAATCACAAACTATAGACACATCTCCAATGCATCTTTCCTTCCTTTCCTTCCCTCCTTTCTCAGAGATTTGAGCTAAGAAAAGGCAACATCCTTTTTCCATTAGCTTCGATAATTTAGTGCAAGATATGACCGCTAATCTAGATGGGCCTCTCAATTCCTTTCGATCTCCTGGTATATTTAGAATCCCCGTGCCGTAAGGCACACACATGATCTTCTCATCGCAAAGTATATGAGCACGATACTCTGACAACCAATCCATACCAATAATGACATCGAAACTTCCTAATGTGACGGGTAGAAGATCTATGTTGAAAGGATGATTCAGAAAATTTAACGTGCAACCGCGAATGATAGTCCTAATCCTTTCTATGTTCCCGTTAGCTAACTCTACATCATAACCAATTCCTAAGGCCATCGGGGTTTTCTCTAGTAAGGGTGCAAACGTAGTGGACACAAAACTCTTATCGGCACCAGTATCAAATAGTATGGAAGCATAACGATTATTGAGAAGGAACGTACCAGTAACGACGTTCGGATCTTCTCCTCTCTCGTTCCCAAGTGCATACACTCTCCCATGAGCAGCTCCAGCTTCCACACGTTGGTCCCCATTATCTTGTCGTCCACGGTTTCCACCAGCTCCACGGTTTCCATGATTGTACCCATTACCACCCGATCCTTGATTTTCTCGGTTCTACGATTCCCTACACTCAATCCTATAATGTCCCTTCTTTCCACATCCATAACAAGTGACATTTGCCTTACTCATAGTTTCAGGAGTAGCTTGAACCATAGCAAGTGGTCGAGCTCTACAATCCTTGGCTATATGTCCCATCTTAGAGCAATTCTTGCACATCACAGTACATCGTCCAGAATGATTCTTATAATATCGGTTACACTTGGGTGCATCTCCATTGTAGTTCTTCTTGTCTCCATCTCCCATAGCATAAGCTTTAGTAGTTGTTTGTCGCTTGTTTCGATGATCATTACCTTTAGAATGATTATCCCTCTTCCTCTTTCCATTCTTGTCCTTCTCAGCTTCTTCCAATACCAACGAGTCCATCAATTGTTGAGCAATAGTGATAGCCTCATGAATGTTTGTAGGCTTAGCAGAAATCACATCGTTCCTTGTAGCTACCGGCAACCCATCGGTATACTGCTCAATCCTTTGAGTCTCAGTCCTAACCATATCGGGACAAAGCAAGGCTAACTCTCGATAGCGGCAATTGTAAGTTGCCATATCGGTACCTTTCACCTTATGATTCTAGAACTCAATCTCCAGCTTCTTAACCTCATTCCTTGGGCAGTAAGTCTGAATCAGCAAAGACTTAAATTGCTCCCAAGTCATAGCATAAGCCACATCACTCCTAACCGAATTACGGTAATTGTTCCACCAAGTTAAAGCTTCATCCTTGAAAGTAAAAGAAGCAAACTTTACCTTTGCATTCCCCGCACAACCACTGACATTAAACACTGACTCAGTCTTCTCTATCCACCTGACCAAGTAGAGACCAAACTCAATGGGTCCACAAATTTTAAACTCCTTGTAGTTACATCCATCAGCACGAACAGATAGAAATGTTCCAGCAGAATTGTTGGAATGATTTGACTCAGCTAGTAGTTCAGCAACTCATTGCTACACAAGTTGATTGATCATTGCTTGATCCACAGTAGGTGCATTAAGTGGAACATGATCATTGTCTCCCTGAACATGAACATTTTGATTCCTGTTGTTGCGGTTAGTAGTGTCCAGGTTATCAGGAGTAGGGGTTTCAACATTTCGAGTAGGACGGCGTCCTCGACGACCAGGGGTAGTCGTTGCAGGACCAGTTCTGGTAGCTCTAATAGGGTTTCGTCATGGGGCCATTGATCTGAAACATCATACAAGGTTCGTGAGTCTCCCATAGAATTATCATATGCTCAACAAGAATTAAATCAACGAAGCCAAGTCATGGAAAGAATATCAACAATACACCACAAGACATCAATAAGGAGAATAGGAACTCGATTTCCACAATATCCAAAAACCACATAATACCATATACTAATAGCCATCAACCATACAATAAAGATCCAACATCGTTCCAACTACTGAAAAACACAAAAGATAATAATCGTTCCAAACGAGACGAATACTGAACGGAAAATACATCAAAATATGATAACCAGCTTTTCTAACCGAACACTCCTCGGTGTAGAAAGCAACAAGACAACATAGCTCAAACATCTAGCCACGCTGCTGGCGGAGGTTCCTTAACTCCTGCCTCAAACCATCAAGCTCTCTCCATAGTGATCCTAACTCCACACTATGGGTGTCGCTGTCTCTCTTGAGGTCGGCCACCTCCTTCTCTAGCTCGGTATTCCTCTGCCATAACTTGCGGTCGGCCTCTCGAGCTGTGATAAAACCTCGCTGTAAACCCTCAATATGCTCATGAATCTCCATTAAACCTCTCCTTATCTCAGTCGTCCTGCCCACAACCACAGTCATATCAACCCTCAGATTCGCGATAAACTCTCCAATAACCATCTCAAGTCGATCAGATAACCGCGAGATCCTCTCTCCCTATGCAGTAATCTAAGCCCACATCCTACCAGTCTCACCTAACTCTGCATGCTCAGCAGAAACCTCAGAAGGTGCATCCGACTCAACGGGACTACCAGGTGGTAACTCAAACAAAAATGGATGATCAGATGAAACAGGCTCTATCGGATGTATAGGCGAATCAGGCTCCTCAGCCTCAGCTGGCGGCACTAACAAACCATCATCATCAGGCATCTCCTCCTCCTGAGGGTCATCCTCCTCTTCAGGGTCATCATCACCCTGCTCAGCCTCCTGAGGGTCATCAGCCTCATCCTCACCCTCGTACTCCTCATCCTCCTCATCGGAAGAGTACGTCATCAATCGTCGTCTCCTAACAGGTAACCATGTGGAGATGTGGTAGGTGATCTAGGACGACGACGCAATGATGCAGGTGGTGCATTTGATAGGAGAGTGTGAGCATCCAAATGTAAAGGTAGTGAAGTAGGGTGTACCGACATACGTGCCGTAGCTCGGTGGGTAAAACGTGGAGCCACACGAGCCAAAGCTTGATGAAGAGTAAGCTGCCTCGATGTACCAAGGAGCCCTAGAGAAGATGAGGGTCCCTGCGTAGATGCAGCAGGCGGTACAGAAGTAGAAGCTGTCGGTGACACAATAGCTGAATGCATGGCAACCCTGTAAGGATCATCAGGAGCCATGGTGATCTGTGTTGGGCGTACAGGTGTAGTAAGAATATCCTCAACAACGTCAAATGTACGGGAGGCCATAGTCTGTGACAACAGCGTAGGGTAGGTGTAAGTGTTTCAAAACAACTAAACCACGAACTCAAAATACCATATCAAAAATCATCATATAATTCCAAATCATATATATCAAGAAAGATTTAAAATACCGCATTACAAAAATCATTCATAAAACAATTGAGCCATATAATTCCTCAAAACGCCATATAATTCCTCAAAACTCCATCATATCACTAAATCAATAAATCTCAAATCCTCAAATCATCTCAAGAATCCCATATCCAATAATCATCTCAATATACCTCAATAATAACAATGATGTTTCGGCTTGGCGGGCTGGCGGGCAATGGTCAAGGATCGTTTTCTATAAAAATCGGTTATAGTTTAGGTGTCTATTTACCTAGTTCTCTATAACCTTGGCTCTGATACCAATCTGTAACACCCCCAAAATTTGGTACAGCGGAAGACTCAACAAGCTTTCGGGGTGCTACGGGGATTGGTATCCATTCAAAGTCATGAAAGAACGAGATAAAGTAAACATAAGAAAAACACAACCAAAACGGGTTTTAAAGTTTACATTTATCCCAAGAATTATCCAAAGTAAGGCCCAAAGGAAATAAACGTAGGTCCACAATTATTTATTAGAGTTTCAGAAAATAGATCCATAAACCAGGTGCCATTGCCAAGCCTCCAATCCAAGCATCCAAGGGCATCACTTAGTTACCTGAGAAAACGTGCTAAAAGTAAGCTTTCGCTAGTGAGATCATAGGTTTAAGTTCATTATTCAATATAGTGGACATGTACGCAAAACGCTTGATAGCTAGACTAGGCCTCAATCATCAAACCAAAATAATCCAACCAAATCAAATCAACCCTATAGGTGCATGCTATAGCTCAAATCAATCCAATCGATAGCTTACCTAGCTCATGTCTAGGACTCGCTCTATAATCAATCCAATAGCTTACCTAGTTCGGGACTAGGCCTCGCTGAACAACCAATCAATAGCTTACCTAGTTCGGGACTAGGCCTCGCTCTATAACCAAATCAATAGCTTACCTAGTTCGGGACTAGGCCTCGCTCAATCCTACCTAGTTCTATAAGCATAGCAAGTTTTAAATAAACAAAGCGATAATAGTCCACATAAAACATTTGCACGTTTCTCACCCCAAGTATTGAAAACAAAGTTCAAGAGTAAAAGTGGGGCTATGACTCACCTCAAGTCCAAAAACTCCTCAAAAGAAATCGATAGATGAAAGACGTAAGCAAACTCAAGTAACGGCAACTACAGACTCGGCACTTCCTAACAATATCAAACTCGTTCAGAAATCATTTCCTCAAAATCAAATATTCCCATTCCCGAACGTATTCCATTTAACTTTCCAAAAATATCCATTTCTCGAATTATCTTCATATTAATTTGAAATTCGACGTTTGGTATCCATATGGGTGGAGGGTCGACACAACTCAAACCAAGAAGTCACAACGAAAGAAAATAAACCATCTATAGGTCTAATATTAGCCCAATATATTATTTAAATAAATCATCGAAGTTTATCAAATCCGTCGATTTGGTAATCCCCATATTTATTTACGTAATACATCGTTCCAAGATTATACCCAACCTAAATCACATAGCACAAAGAATACTATGTGGTAAATATCGTAGTCCAATAAATTCCCTAGATATATCGTCAAATTTGCCAAATTCGTCAATTTAGCCAATTCCACGAGATATTTAGTAATTCATTATCCTAATACACGTACCACAACCTATGGGCGTCGTAGGATACGATGCCCATTAATATACTTATTTTATATAGCTAAGTAAACTCAATTTAACTCGTCGATTAAATAAGTTACGTAGTTATAGAAAATGGATATATTAATCGTCATATATCCGTGAAAATATGAAAGTCACATAATAAAGCCCACTTGGACTTAAGTAACCGCAACTCGTATAACTTGATAAGTTTTCCAAATTTATAAAAGTCATGTTTTTAATTATTACTTACCCGACGTATTAATTCCCGACATTATTTATAGTTATTTATTTATAATAATACTCCAACATTTATTGCACTATTCGCATAGTATAATAATTATCGTTATATTATTATAATGTTTACTCGTGATCGTTTTATTATTAATATACGCATTTATATATATATACATACGTTTATCAAATCTATATACGCATATAAACGATTATATTATCAATAATATTATTACGAGTATTATTATCAATGTTTGATTTTTAATATTTATCGAGTGATAAGAATTTGGTCACATGTCCGAGTCATCACTCTCAGCTCATAGTCCATGTCCAAAAATAATAACCAAGTCATAATAAATAACAACTCCGTCCAAATCAATCCCAAATCCACGTGCTACAACATTAGGGTCCGACTACGGCACCCGACTAACCTATCTCCATCATCTAATTGACCGTCTCACAATCGGTCCCCAAATCCATACTCGTCAACACAACTCCAAAATCAAATCACAAGTATACCATGTCGAGACCACAAAGTGTCTCGACCCATCCAATGCTTCGGTCCAAAAGTAATCCACAATACTAATAATAACAACAATAAAATCAACAACAAGAAACCATCAAAGATACATATCACATGGTTTGGTTTATCACGCCAAACCCGAGCCAAATGACCCACTTGGGTCTCGGCTAGAAAAACGAGTCACAAGGACTCAATACCAAGGCCACAAGGCCACGACAAAGCTCACTTCGAGCCGATCCAAAACTGCCAAACGGACCCTATAGGGTCGCGGCACACTAAAACAACCACAACATCAATTTGGTCACCAAATACAACCAGGAATCAAACAATAAAGAACCAAGAGTCCTCTTAGACTCCCAACGAGCCAAGAAGGTGGTCACACCTAGACCATAGGTCTCGGCCAAGCTCCTATCGAGCCACAAACCAAAACCAAACGCGACCCATATCGCAAATCGAGCACCAACTCGAGTCAAACTCCACACCCAAGATACCAAACGGATTTTTATGCCAAAAATACCATTTCCCCATCATTTATATTTCGAACCCAACAAAACGAACCCGTGTGGACACGGATTTAACCATGAATCGAGGCACACGACATGAAATTCATGGCCACTCACCTTCAAAAAGGCTCCAAACTTGATTTCTTTAAAACCCAACAAGAAAATGTAAGAAAAATGGTGTTAAGGTGGTGGTATTAAATTCGTGCGGGTGTAAATGGTGGTTTTAGAGCGCGTGGTTTATACCAATAGATAGATCGGGAAAAGGTGATTAAGATGGTGGTGTTGGTTTGTTTGTGGAGGCGGTGGTGGCGGCGTTAATGGAGGTTTTAGGGGCGGCGGTGGTGTTGTATTAAAAAGAGAGAGAGAGAGAGTGTTGTGTTGGTGAGGGTGATGGTGTTGTGTGTTTATCCAGGTTCCACAAGGACGATTTTTGTAGTTACTCTTTTAAAAAAAAAAAAAAGATTTTTATTAATAATAATAATAATATTAAGGGGTAAAGTGGGTTAAGTAACCCGGTGTAAAAATACACGGACCAAACCCCAAACCTTTTTAAAACAAATCAACTCTCTCGAACCGAACCCATTCCAAATAATCAAAAACCTCGCGATACGTTCCAAAAATATAAATATTCGAACCAATATTAAAATAATTAAAATTGTTAGGTTATCCTAGTGCCGGAGTCAATGTAGTGCCAATAAATGATCTAAAAAATAAATCATCACGAATGATTCGAACCAAATCATTAATAAATAATCAAATTCCATAAATAACGTACGATTAAAATCATATTCCAACGTTCATAAATTATCTCGTCACAATAACTTTTCAAATATTCCAAAATTATAAATTTTAAAGTAATGCGGGTTTTCAAAACGGCTCCCTAATTTGCTAGTTGTCACAGTTATCCCTATATATATATATATATATATATATATATATATATATATATATATATATATATATATATATATATATATATATATATACACTTCATTAGATGAATCTGATCGTTGTTCTCTTCTAAAATAAATTAATCTGGTGTTTCTTATAAGTTGATGCTAGTTGTAGATGCCCATTAAAATATCATGAATTAGATTTCTTTGATCTAATTTTCTGTCACTTTTTGCAGAGAGTCGTGCTGGATGGCTAAGGAGTGTTGGACTTATAATATCATGACATGCATATAAATAAACCAATAACATCAAGTAAGCATATCGGAAGCAATTATAACAAGATCATATAACATGTAATTAATTAATCAATAATAAATAGTAAACGAACCTTTGTGATTCTAACCCGAACAAGAATTAAACAAAGCAATCTTCAACTTATGAACCCTAATTAGGGTTTATGTGGATTGTAAAAATAACCCCTTACCTTTTTGTTATTCAATCCAAGATATAACCAAATCACGTTCTTGTACACACGTACTATTAGCGATTCGATGCGAATGCTAGTTCTTGATCACAATATATTACCAAACACTTTGTAATGTTCAAGGTTACTCGCAAATCCCTTTTCTTGGGGTTTCGCTCGTTGTCCTATGAACAAGAGAGGAAAAGAAGAAGTTCGGCCTTCTATTGAAATCAAGTGTACCAAAGAATGAATACATGAGGATGTATTTATACCCTTATGATAGATATCAAGTTTGCTATGGTTTCCGATGTGGGATTCCATAGTTTCGCCCAAAACAAGCTCAAGAGATGATTTTTAGAACCTTCTCTTGTCTTGTTTTACTTTCTTCGTATCCCGTTGACATTTACCGACCGTTAGTCAATTCCATTAATTACCAAACGCTCTTTAGTCGTTTATTGTGAATTAAATAATTAAATATAACATTTTATATTAATTATTTAAACATCGAGTCTCATACGTAAAGTGTGCAATCCCGTGATCTCGAGTTCGATCCTAACATACGACTACTAGAATAATGTCCATAAACTAACAGCTCCCACTTGGACATATTTTAATAGTGTAATCACATCGGTTAGCGTCTAGCAACACTTCGCTGCCTCTAGTACAACTCGAGTAAGGCTCCTGGAAAAACCTTTTAATGATTTCTCATTATTATTATCCTTTTGTTTCTAATACCACGTTAATAAGGATATGGATCAAAGTCATTCCTTAATTAACAATTTTGTTTCTCGTTGTTTGTGATTGATCAAGATTACCAAATCTTCTGAACATATTCAGGGAAGATATTGGGCACGACCATGTAAACATCTTGACAACCCAACTGTAACCACCGGTAAATTTCCACTTGTAATAATATTCTAACGAGAGAATACTTATCCATTTTCCACGTATATTTTTTTTCTTCCTTAAGATTAAACTTTATCTTATCACCATAACCAACTAATGTGACGTAACCCACATCCTTGATAAACTGCTCACACGTGAACTGACACCAATGTGCCTAATGTTTATTTCTTTATAAACATTCCCTGTATATCAAGTATAAAAGATTACAAAACTAAATTACCACATTATGTTATTTCATTAACGTGCGAATATTAAACGTTAACCTAAACTTTACTTTAACTCCCGATATAAACCCTAAACTCACAAACCTATGATTTTATGTGATCAAATCATAAACCCTAACTATTAGTAAGTTGTTTTATTCACAACATAAGGGTACAAGTCTTACAAGCCCAGGTAAAAGTCAGTAATGCACATAAGTATAACAATGACATAAACTCATTATAAACCTCAGTGTATCTACCCTAAAGCATATAAAACAAGCTCATTATGCATCAAAACTTAAATCTAATATTTTTACTATATTTCAAGTATATGTACAAGTCTCTAAACCTAATGTACAACTACCTTATGCATAAAGACCTAGAAACCCTATAAATCCTTACTTTAACCTAACTAAAACTAACCAAAACCTATGTAAACCTAATCAAAACCCTAGAAATATGTTTTCTACATTTATAAACCTTAAGTACAACTCAGTCTAGCCCATGGTACAAACCCCTATAGCATAAATCGATTTCTTTCTTGGTTCATGTACAAATCGACCTAAAACCTATATAAAACAAACCCTAGTTTGATTCTAACTACACTTCTCTCAAACTAAACCCTACCTTGAGTTTAAACTTCCTAGCCAAGGTACAACACGTTAAAGCCAATGTACAACCTGTCTAAAGCATGATTTGATCAAGACCTAACCAACTAGTTCGAATTGGACAAGAACTCAACCAAACTAGTTACACATGATCAAGCTTACCTTAGAAGCATTTCACCCTCACCCTACATTTGTCACATCTATTTTTCAAACCTATGTCAAAAATCTCAAGCTCATCATGTGCATAATCTTTCCAAGCTCTTCCATGCATCGAACCTAGACCATTTTGGTCATGTAATCCCCAACAAAATCTGTACTAAGCTTCCTTGTATCCTCAAAACTCATAACAAGCCTTAACAAGTGGCCTTATGCATTAAATGCAACCCTAGCCAAGCTCTCTATAAATAGCGAGGCCCTTCCTCCCCTCTTGTCTCATCCCACACCTAAAACAGCAAGCCACTCACTCACACACACTCATTCTGATCTTGGAGGTGCCTTAAGAGAAGTAGGAACAAGTCTTGTATAGAGATAGAAGTCTGGAAGAAGTTGGTTACAATTCGAAGGCCCTTTGTGTCGAGTTCCCCTCTAAATCAGTTATGTAAGGTTCTAAACACTTTCACTCTCATTTTAATTATGTAGGAAACACATAATAATAAGCTAAAACCAACACTTAAGTCGAATACATGCATATTCTTTTGTTTCTGTTTTAACCAGATCTAACAAACACCCTCTCTCTATGTTATACTCTAAATTCTATGAGCATATATAAACTTAAAAATCAGTTAGGAGAAATAAAAATGAGCTTCTAGGCTTTTGAATCACCTAAAACGAGTACACGAGTCAAAAGTTACGGTCAAATGAAATTATCAAATATCTTGTCGGAAGCTGTCAAGTTTCTGTAACAGAAACATAAAATACGCAATCTAGTTTAAACCCGAGACTTGAATTTCCAAAAATCTTTTCTTAAACAATCTAGTTTCCGAACTTGATAATTTACCAAACTTTACTATTAAATTATAAGCTTCATAAAAATATTTCAAAGCCCCATTTATATTTGATCTTCTTTTAGGCCTCTCGCCCCTGAAAACTGAAATTATATATATCTTTTATTAAGAAAACGCCCAACACCCCTACTTTGAATAATTATCACGACCAAACCACAACAGCTCACGACCTCTATTTTGAACCATGTTAAATACCACCTAGAAAACTATTGAAGAGATCAAGAACGTTGTGAAAAACTTACAAGGCCTCGCCTTTATTCACCCTTGTATTTGGCCTTGTCAATAAACGTAACTTTTTAATTATTTTGAACTAATAAGCTGGAAATATAAGCTGATAAGCTACGTAAAACATATTTGTAAACTTATTTTAACATATGTAAAAGAGTCGTAGAAAGTCGTGCCATTTTCCTAGGCTAAGAGTGCATTTTCGTTTAAAAAGGACTTCGGGTTAAAGGTTATTTTTGCATGAAGAGTATTCTATGTCAAAACTCTAAACTATTCTTATGAGTCTAACTAAAATTGAACTACACTTAAAGGTTCAGGGTAAAA
>JARVZY010006947.1:0-24857 GCA_030686995.1 Artemisia argyi | reverse complement strand
CTTCATCAACTACTGGCATTTTTTTATAAAAAAAAATGTTATAAAGATGCATAGCTAAATAAACTTAATCTAATTGTTATAATGAATGCTTACCTTTGAATCTTTCATTTGTTGATGAGCCATCTTATGTTGTTAAATTAAGCTTTACAAAGAGTATAGGCAAATGTATATGGTTTAGACTTGATAGTATATATAGTGTTTAGATATGATGACTATTGGGGAAATGATATGGCTAAGAATAAATTTTAAATGTATATTGATTCATATTCCATAAAATTGGAAGTTTGTTACTAACATTTAAGATTAAATTGATTCTTTGAATTTAAATGTTGCTAAAGATTTGAGTATTAGTTTTTTTATGTGTGTTTAATTATCAAAAGCAAACAATTGCCTAATATTTGACATTGTTTAAAATGACGTGTTTTTTATTATAATTTTTAAAACCATGTATTATTTGAAGTCGTTTTTACTTAAAATGAATAGTTTGACAAATGGTAAACCGGTTTTTAAAAGGTATTATGTTAACATTTATAAAATGCAAATAAATATTAAGTTAAATAATTCTTAAGGCTAAGTATTATGTTAACATTTATAAAACATGGTTTTTGCTTGTATCTTTGTAACACATTTTGAACATTGATTTAACTTTGATATTTAATACTTATATTAAAAAACGGAAAAACATTAGACAAATAAGCAAAAGGTAACTTGAATATATCATCCTCTTTATTAAAAAATGTTATTCTTTAGAGAACAACCCCAAAAAAACACATATGAAACCATAAATAAAATCCAAACCATACAAATGAAAATAAGTCTTAAACAGATATCTGAAATGACAAAACCAAACATTGAAGATGATATATAATAACAATATGAAGTAAATCACTCCTCAGGCTCAATTTTCACTTCAACCAACTTTGTCTTTTTGGCTTCATCATCTTCTTCATAGTCATCCAAATCAATGAATGAGCGCTTCCCACTGCCAGAACTGCTCGTATCGCCACCAGAAGCTTGAATGCCTGAATCACCAGCTGAAGATTGAGTCCCTTTAACAGAAGTGGGTGTTTCTTCAATGTTAAATGGAATGTTTTCTACATTTTTAAATTTGCTGATGTTGGTGGCAGTCATTTCTGGAGTTTGGACATCATCTCCAACATCCTAATAAAAAAAATTGCATAAGATTCAACTGGAATTAACAAATAAGTTCATTGTTTATTAGTAACGAAAAAAGTTACCTCAATAATGAAATCCTTCTTAAAGTAACTGATCATGGCTTCCTCATCAGATATCAATTTGACTTGGTAAACATGATTGTTATTGCTTACGTTGAAGTCAGTATATTCAAAGCAAAATAACACCTTCTTACCAATCAAGGTATTCAGCTCAGCAGGAAAATAGTCATCCACTTTAGGCCCATACTCTTTTATAAGACCATAACAGCTTACTCCACAAAGTTTGGATATCATATCATCAAACATCACCAACGATGCAGATCCCGTGTCATCAATCATACGGACTATCACTTTCATTCTAAAATGAAGAGTTTGTATATTAGCATCAGGTAAATTAAAACAACTAATATTCAAAACCTATAACATGTACAAAGAGAAAAATATTATGCATACTTCATCCCAACAGCAGTTATTTCCTTGTGTTTCTTACAACTCCAGGTCTGTTGTTTCTTGAATTTAGAATTACTCGAAGATGTGTGCTTTTTCTCAATTTCTTTTGCCTTACATCCACACCTCTTGCAAGCAAGGTATGCCCAGCCATGCTCTCGATGAATCTTGTGAATTTTGGCGTAGACAATACAGTTATACTCCTGCAAAGGCATATTGGTTTAAAGGATTATAATGTGAATGCTATAGTTTGTTAAAATTACTTAATGAAAACAAAATTTTATAATATAATCTTACATCCTCAGTATCACGGATACTGCCAACCATCTTCTTAATAGCACCATTGAAAAAGTCTTCTGATGTCAATTCTTTTTTGGCAGAGGAGTAAACCGAAATGCTATGTTTAGCGGGATCATAACCATCCTGACTTTCATACCTATAAAAACAAAAATTAAATATAGTTAACTACATATAAAAAAGGAAGAATGTATTGGGTAAGCAAAAATCTTTATAAAAAACGGTGGTGTTACATTTGTCTGAACGCATTGATTTCAGGAATATCCTCATTCATATAGAGTTTTGAGCCCCACATAGCATTGGTTATTGATGGCTTATCTATATAATTTACATACACAATGGCAAAATATTATTTTTTATAAAAACTAATTACAATATATTAGTAAGTTGATATGATGTTTACCACCAAAATACGACACTTTAACAAGCTGCAATATCATCACAACATGACCTACTTTCTCCCTTTGAGCGTGTAAATTATCAAATTTTGAAGCCCACGCATCAAAGAAACAGCATTGAAGCTGAATCCCTCTGTTACAGATATAATATATATAAATTAAAATGTATAAGAGTTATAAATGTATGGTTAATAAAATGTTTGGGAAAAACATACTCAACATCTTCAATAATAAGATTTCTTCTTGTCTTGTCCTTTCCATATTTGGTAAAGGGTATCAAGTCAGAAATAGAGACGATGGTTCCAATTACATCTGCATTTTTATAAAAAAAATCAAATGATAAACAACAAACTAATATGTGATTCATCATGAATTACTTGTAAGATGTAACACTAACCAACACTTTCTGATTCTGAAAACTGTCTAACATATATGTTTGAGAACGGCTCAAACTTGAATCCACGAACATTGTTGTCGAAACTTGCCAGCCTTGTGACGGAAGAGTTTTTGTAAAGATTCAACTTGTAACGATAGCTTAGTAATGGATAGTTGCCTCCATTCTCTCCTACCCCAAAGTTACCGATTTTGTAACATGATCCTTCATCGATCAAAAGCTGGAACTTGTTAATATGGTCCTTCTTGCACGTACCGTGCACACGGTTACCCTGAAATAAATATTTACCATCAAAAAATATAAGCATTCTGGTTGTGTGCATTTAAATACATGAACTGATAGCTTTATATTCAAATCATACTTATTAAAAGATATTGTGTAGTTATAAGTAACTGAAATAACAAATAAAAAATAATCAATTTAAGGAAACAACAAATTGCAAAAATTATTTACACATTCATATCGGGGATTTCAAAAGAACATCTCATTAGCAAACTATTTACACATTCTTATAGCATGATCCATTATACAAATTCATATTGATTATTGCAATAGTTAAGCAAAAAAAAAAAAAAAGTAATAGAAATAAATCAGCCAACAAACCAAGATATACTATTGTCTTATTTACACATTCATGTCATGGATTTAAAAAAAAAAAAATCTCATTAGCCTCCTATTTATAGAGTCATATAAAAAGTTCCGTTATACAAATTGATATTCATTATTGCAATAGTTAAAAACCAAAAGAAAATAATACAAATCCATCAGCCAACTATATAAATATAATATTGTCTTATTTACACATTCATATAAGTGATTTCAAAAAACACATCTCATTAGCCTCCTATTTTGATGAATCATATAAAAGGATCCATTATACAAATTAGTATCCATTATATGATTGTACATACCTGAGCATCTTGTAATATAAAGTCTAATGACCAAACATCACTGGGCTTTCCAAAAGTATGGGGTTTCCACTTGCTAGTGCAACGTGCAACAACCTTTATATCATCTAACATAGGATCTATGTCACACAATGGAGTCAGATTGTGGTCCATTATTTCTATCTACAAAACAAAATGCAAATATCAGTAATGTAGAGATTAAAGATGTATATTAAAGTGTTTATGCATAAAAAAACATACCTTTTGGTTCAGAGAATAAATGAGATGGGAGTTGTAAAAATGAGTGATTTACACTTGGTATGCTTCACCAATTTATAGAATAGTATTAGGTCAAAATGTAATTCAAATTTCAAAATTTTAGTTTATAATCAAGGCTAAAAATGTGGGGAATAATTAGTTACCGAAAATTATGCACATTTTTTAAAATTTTTGGTACACTATATCAATAATTTTCAAACTTTCCACAATTATCTTCAAATACTTTGCTATAATTACAATATATTATCATAATTAGTTACCATGAACATGTGTTGTGGCTTACACTATATCTAAAATTTTCAAACTTTCCACCATTCATTTTAGTTACTTTCCTATAATTACAATATTATCATAAATGTTTGCTTTTTATTTACACATCCAAAACAAAAATTATAAAAAGATAATAGAAAAAAAGGCTAATCAAGCATTTACCTGTAAGCAATCTGATTCATCATAAACGCATTAGAAATCCTGCCGAATTTATAATATACACTTATTGATTCATCATAATCAAGAAAAAAAAATAAAAAACATAAAATTTAAAAAGACCGCATAATCAAACATTTACCTGTATGCAATTTGATTTTTCGGTTTATGATAATAGGAATACTTATTGATTGATACAATCATCATGTGAATATTATCTATTTGATTGAATATCGATCGTTGAGATTAATTTGATTTAGGGTTACCTATTTTTAGTGTATGGATTGACGGGGCTAAATTGATTTAGGGTACGATGTGTTTGAATCATAATCATTTAGGTGATTTGATTTGCGGTTTTGATACATACGATTTGGATTTGGGGGTGAATTGATATGCGGTTTTAGATCCAAACAATTTTGATTTAAGGATAAAATTGTGTTTGTGTTTAATTGGGGTGAGAATTATTAGGGGCAAGCTGCAATATGGATCGTTGATTTATGTTAAATGCCACGTGGCGAATTTTAAGGATTTTTGAGAGTAGAAGTTTTCTAAACCCAACCTTGTTTTATATAGGTGGGATATATATATATATATATATATATATATATATATATATATATATATATATATATATATATATATATATATATATATATGTTGTTTCTGTATGTTTAGAAGGGATTTTGTATTTAATTTTTGTATGCTATCATAAATCTGAAAAAAAAATAGTTAATTATTTTTGAAGATTCTTTTATTTTGAATGCTAATTAACATGTTCCACGTTATTTAAAATGGACACTCTTGATGAAGAGGTTAAACTACTTTCCCATTCATGGATTAGTAATAGGATTAGCAGATTCAATTTCGATTGAATTGAATGGATCAACGAATCAACGATCCTATTCTTGCTTGTAATCAAATTGTGTAATTTTTTTTTTATTTTTTTTTATTATTTTTTTTTTATTTTATTTTTTTACCTTAATTGTTAGATTTATCTCTATTTTCTGTAAAAAGAAAAATCCAAAATTGAGAATAGGTCGCTGTTTTATAAGAAAAATCGAAATTGGTTTATACTTTCGTACGTCAGACATGATGTAGGTCGCTGTTTTATAAGAGGTTAAACTACTTTCCCATTCATGGATTAGTAATAGGATAAGCTTTTCAGTGGACAACATGAGTTGATTCCAATTGATAGATATCTTGAAATATATAGTAAAATAGTACTATTCTTTAAAGAATTCAAAGAAGGCGGCAAAAAGTGAATCAAACTCTGACATACGATCATTTATTTTATTTAGGAAACAGAAAATCGAGATCTCCAAACTCATTGAAAATTTGATACAATAAAAGAAAGATCTAATTAAACGTATGTCTGTAAACCACCTTGAAAAGTATGAATAAAAGTTTTCATCTCAGCAGCATTAAGACAAACACCAATCTCTAGATCGTCATATGATTCTTTGCAAGCGTTCATGGATATCGAACCATTATAATCTATAGAAACTGTTTCAACTTTTTTGGGCTTCCCCCATCCAAAATCTATGTCGTAAAATTTCAGCTTTGGTGTTCCAGCAACACCAATCATAGTTGATGGCATCCCATCAGCGAATAAATCGCTAGCCGATTCTAGATCAAGCATGACACCCTTTTTATTGGTTAACGTCTTATGTAAACTTTCACCAAGTAATTTCGCAGCGTTAATGAACCCTTCCTTTCCTGTTAACATTGTGGTTTTTTCCAACGCAAAACATCCGCTAAGACAGTTGCCAAAGTAGTTTGCTGGGACCGGGGGACTGAGGCGGGCTCTACAATCAATAGTAAAACCAAACATTTGTAAATCATCATTGTGTGCTGCTGCTATGTTACTCCAAACATAAGCACATGCAACAGTAAAAGATGATACATATGCTAAGGTTGGAAGTTCGGTTGATACACATTTCTTCAACTGATTCAAAATATTTCTAGTCAAAACAAATGTGGCTCGAACTTTATCTGTCGGCCCAGACAGGGTTTGATGTTCGTAATCCTCTTTAAGAGTTTCATACTTCGAAAACTTAAGAAGACCATCGGCTGCTTTCGGGTTTTCCTCCATCCTATCATATATCGGCAAAGTTCCATCCGATAAAAATGATTTATCAGTACCAGATCTTGCGATTGATATCCACACCTTCAAGAAAGAAAACCGAGTGCTAGCATCACCGAGTGTATGGTGATTCGTCATACCAATAGAAAAGCCGCGGTTAGGGAAAAATGTCACTTGGACAGCGAAGATAGGAAGCTTTGTGTAATCTGATGTTTTCACAGGTTGGCCAAGTAGTGGTATTAGATGATAAAACTTGTCACAATCTCTTGGGTGATTTCCAGTGAGATCATCGAAATCTAGATTACACTCTGCGAAAGTAACTGCGACAGAATCACCTTCAGCATAACGGATTTCAGGTTTTTTGGGATCAGGATATATGAACAAGTTGCTTACAAAGGGGAAAAAATATTGAAGGGTGATAGATAGAGAGTTTCTAAGACTTGGAACAATGCTTTCCAAGAACTCAGTTTTAGTGAGTGGGAGCTCATAGAAGAAAAGATTGTGAACGGGAGGAGCGCGTAACCAAAAGAAGTCGAAATAGATGAGCGGTAAAGACTTATCGTCGATGGTGGCTGGTGGTGGCGATACTTGTGTCTGTTCAAGAACATTCAAGATCGGATGGGAAGCCATTTGATGTAATTGACTTATTCTCTTCAAAGTTCCAAAATGAGTTTATTTATAGTAGAGGTTTATGAGATGTCTTGTTTACCACATAAGAATCTCTATTATTATTATTATATATTAGAAAATGGCACTCGAAGTTAATATTTGTAACCTTTTGGTTGCACTTATTATTTGTGGCCGGTGCCGGGTATTTTATTGTTTATCAATTGGCCACTTTTGGGAAAATAGTTATTTCTACATAACCCGTTTATTTAGTCCTTTTGCATTCAATTACAGGAAGATTTGGTCCAACAAATTAACCTTTCAATTTTAATTATTATCCAATATAGTCTCCCTTAGTATGGCCGGGTACTTTATTGTTTATCATTTGCCAACTTTTGGAAAAATAGTTATTTCTACATAACCCATTCACTTAGTCCTTTTGCCTTCAATTACAAGAAGATTTGGTCCAACAAATTTACCTTTCAATATTAATTCTTATCCAATATAGTCTCCCTTAGTTTATGACATTACGACGTTTAAGTTGATTAGATACCGTAGTGTAGTTTTATAGTTATGTCCTAAGATGTGCCGGTATGTTTGAATAACATATTTCATTTTAAGTTGTAGGGACCCAATCTTTTTAGCTTTTTAAACCGGCTTACCTTACAGGTATGATATTTTTTTTGTTTAATCATCTGATTTGTAAATCTCTCATATGTCCGTATCAGGTCGCGAAGCTAATGGTGATTGATCATAAGCGCGTAGTTTCACTGTTAATCATGGACACTTGATTACTCCTGCTTAAGTAGTGTCTCAACTTCTGGCTGCAAAAAAAGAATGCGATTCGAGATACTTTCTGTATGAGTATTTTCATGTGCTATTTGAAGTTAACCCTCCCACTGGCAGCAGAGATTTTCATGACATGCAGGTATGTTGAATGAGTTCAGATCAATATTCTTTTTGTTACATAAAAAACTTTCCAGCGAGGTGATAACATAAAGTCTAGTGTGTGCATTAACCATCACCGTCTCTGAATTGTTATATTAGGCCTATGAAGTCTGTTTAAAAAAAAAAAAAAAAAAAAAAAAAAAAAGGATCTACTAAGTGAGCAAGTTTTGATCCTCGGAAGAATTGGGAATTGCCCTTGCTGTTATTATAGACAAACAGGGAGATATAGAAGAGGTACCCTTTTTTCTTCTTCCTTTTGGGCTTATATTATTTCAAGTATGACAACTTGCTACGTTGTTCTTCTTTGAATGCTCTGATATAACATGTTGAGCACTAATTAAAACTTGAGTAAGACTAATTTGAGATTCATGCTCTAATTTCACCAATGAGTACAACTTTATTTTTCCACAAATATATTCTTTTGAACAATTAGAACTTCCGTACACTCAAAGATCGATCTTCGACATTAGTAGCCTATCTTATTATAGTCGAGTATTTGATTCTGATTATTTAATCATGTAATTACTTTTAAAACATATATCCAAACTCCCCTGTACGAATACTAATATATTGCAATGGGATTTTTTGTTCAGATGAATAGGTACCTTTGGGTGCTAATCGATGAGCATATTAGTTTATGCAGATAAATAAAAATAATTTAACAACATTTTTTAAAGTTTTGAAAATAGTTGATGATTTCACTATGATTTTACAATTTTTGAATTAAAGTGGTTTTGGAAGCTATAAGCTTTTTAGTAAATTTTTGCTACCTTTCTATTTTAATCTGCTATGAACTCACTTGGAATGCCAGAGATTGATAACAGTGGAGGTACAAAGTTGTATCTTTATAAGTATTATAAGGCTCATATTTCCTATATTTAGTTTATCATATGTTCAAGGATTTCAGCGAGTGTGAAACTTACGATGTGATTACCATCTGATGTTAGCAAACTAAATAGTAGTATATTTGATTAGCAGTGCCAAATAGCAGGTTAAAGGTTCCAGGTCTAAAATGGGTAATACTAATGCTTTCCAATCTTACATGGGCATGTTAGATACTAATACGGTTTATATGTTAGATACTAATACATCTTCTAAGTGATGCATACCTTAAATGGCACTTTAAAGGTCAGTTTCTTGATTGAGTCCATTAGTATTCCTCATATACATCTATTTCCATGCTAATTAAAACATCGAATATGTAAGTCACATAATAGATAAAACTATGCATAATTGAATTAGTATATTTAGAGTTGAAATAATAATGCTTGCTGGATTCATGAGGAGTTATACTTGAATTGTGCTATGATTAATATTTAGTACCAGGAGCGCTCTATGTGTTCAATATATCACAACTTATTATTTGGTTATAAGTTTATAATGCTCAAGAATGCGTAATCATTTATGTTGTTTCAGTTGCTTATATTTATGTTTGAACTTGGATTTTAGATTTGGTTCTTCATGAAGCTACTGAAAAAACGGCTAAAGTATCTTAGAGAGGAGTATCCAGCAGTTGCTTACAAATGTAGCACTCAAAAGCATAAATATAATCTGGGTTGGAAATATGCAAAGGTTGCAAAAAAGTCCACCAATATTTTAAAAATGAGTGACTACCTTGGACCAAAAACTCTTTTGAAGTTCCTAAAAGACTACTTAAGAAGTCAAGAGGTGTGAATTGCTTTGAATGACTCAATCCATGTTATTTATATTTCTAATGGGCAAAACAAAGAACGTGATAGAAACAAAACATGTCATGAAGTTGCCAATGGTACACTTTTAAATTTTAATGTCCCCAACACTCTAAATCATTTTATTATGTATCTGTTGTTATATGTGTTTTTGCAAAGTCTACTTATTTAGAAAATATATAAAATGATCATGGGGAAAATGGATCTGTAGGGCAGTTGATGATATTATAGAACATATTTTCTAAATCTTTGTATGTCTCTTTAAAATCCAAAACTTTCATCATTTTCTATATATTATTTTGTTTTTGGTTAGCCGAGTTGAGGGCAATTCTATACACAATGCAAGGACATCGGAAAGTGTAGTTGTATAAGTGTGAATGAAAAATAATTAGACGGATTGAAAGTTTTTACTAATATATTTAATTTAATTTGGAACGTTTTTTTACAGATTGTTGGCTTGCCATTTTTGGATAATCTCACAAATAGCTAGGAGCTGGATACTCTTGATCTGATGGCAATGGTAGATATAGGCTATGTTTGGCGCACGACCTTATCAGAGCTTATCGTAGCATGAACTTATTTTTTTTTTAAATAAGCTACCATTTAAAATAAGTCTCGTTTGGCTGATACGGCTTGAAGGAGCTTGTTAAAAAAAATAAGCTACTAAATGAAATGTTAATTGTACTAGCATGTAAAAACAAGCTCCAGCAACCAGCTCCAGCAACCCGCTCCAGCGATCCGCTCCAGCTCCTACTTGTGCCAAACATACCCACATTATTGTATGGCTAGCCGGGTAAAGGTTATATAATTGGGTAATACTAATGCTTCCCAATCCTACAAGTGTATTTACTTTGTAATAGATAGAATGAATTGCATTATAAATATTATTTAATTGTTACAAACTCAATTGTTTGTATTATCTCATTATTTCTTTCATATGTTAATGGAACATGTTTACTTTCGTTGTGTGTAGATTAATTCTAGTGTACTTTGTAGATTACTTTTGTTGTTTTCTTTTTACCCTCAAGCACTTGAAAATAAGCAAGTTGGTACCTGCATATTTATAAATGTAGTTAGGGTCAAGCTATCGAGGTTGGTACCTGCATATTACTCCGTACTTAGGTAACCAAACAATGTTATTTACAATTTTTTTAGCATATAACCATTTTTGAGTCTTTACAAGAAAGCACATATTTTAGTGTAAGGAAATGATATGTGATGAGGCAAAAAGTGAACCACTTTTAAGGGGTCATTTAAGCCCGAATTCGAGATTATTTGTTCAAATGTTGCCTTAAATCGTTCCTTTTGTCATTTTAGGTACTTTTGGAGAGTAATCTAGAAAAGGAAGCATTTTGGACGTTTTTGCAGCATAAAAGTGAAGAAAACGGCAAAGTCTCAATTTTCCTTGCTGGGAACAGTACCTGACGGCGTCAAGAGCTTCTACATGATGGCGTCAAGAGTTACAAAAGAGGTGGATGCGGACAATACACGTGACGATCCAGAGAGTTTTGTGCATTGGAGATGACGGCGTCACCCAAGGCCGTCATGGTCCAAGTATTAGTGACGGCCCAGAAGAAATTTACACATGACGGCGTCACAATTGGATCTAGGCAATACTATTTCATTATAGGCGGCGAGTTGACGGCGTCACAACCCAAGACATGACGCCGTCACCCATTGTAATCTATATATAGTTTTCCAAATTTCATTCATTAGTGTGCAACTTTGAGGGAAAAACCCTAGGTCGAATTTTCCAGCTTTTTCAAGGGTTTCAACCCTTTGAATCTTGCATGTTCAATTTGAGATAAGTACTCTTTCAATTCATTCAATATGTCTATGTGTTGTTTAAATATATCTTACGCTTGTCTTCAATTTAACATGATCGGCTAGATTTCTTTTGTGTTTGCTTAGATGTAGTGAAACCTAGATGTTAATTATGGGTTGATTGTTTGTTTATAGTTGTTACGGATGATTGTATTCGATGTTAGGCTTAAGAAAACTGGCAGACTTCCATTGGTAACTTGCTTGAACGTCTTAAGAAACATGATCGGAGGTGTACTACGATATTTGGTTGTATTTAATGCGTAGGAGAATTCTAATGATCCCATGTTAGGAGCTTCTAACGGCTCGACATAGGAGTTAAGTAGGATCCTATAGAGTTAGGGAATATTGTACACGGCCCTACGACTAGTATTAAGGAATATGACCCGTCATCCATGCAATTGTAACAAGCTATCAACCTGTAAAAGATATCTAGGGAGTAATGAAACCTAAATAAACACAACTTTCCCCATTATTGTTACACCACATTAGTATAGTTTTATTTTCATTTTTGTCATTTTATTTTGATTGCATCCAAGTTAATTAGGTTAGTTGGCTAGCAACTAATTCTGCCCATTCTTCCAAAAACCGAGATTTTATTTGCTTTTATAAAATATAAAAATACAAAAAGAATCACCCCTCACCTCTAGACCTAGTTATTAGACTTTCTAATCCTAGCGACACTATTCCTGAGTTGAACGATCAATCCCCCAGTACTTGTCACTATACTATACTACAACAATCAAGTACACTGCCTGGTGAGGGTTGTAAGCTTCTCGAGATCCCTCGAGAGGTAAAGCCTGGTGCGATTCTCACGTATCAATATGGATTCCTTTTGTTATTTGGGCTGGTATTAAGCTTATGGTGGTGTCTAATTTTCTAAAGGAAAAGTTGATTATAAGCATGTTACGCTTGGAATCTTTTTAAATGCAATGGATCAAAATATGTCGATTTTAATACATGTTATGGTCATCATATTAATTTTTGGTACCGTTATTCTTTTTACCCATTTTCACCCATTAGATTTATATCTTTTGAACTTAAAAATTTTAATTTGTAACTACGCTTTGCAAAACATAATTTTTTCACTTGTGATATTTATATCATATTCTATGATTATTTGTGAGAAAAAAAAAGGAAATAGATAGTATTTCTAAGCTTTCAGCATGTGCATGGATCACGAGGCAATGAAAGTTTATCACACAGATATTTACGGCATTGTATTTTATACTTGCAGTCACTTATAACTTATTATTCCGTTACAAGAAAATTTTATAGTGCTTACGTTCATTGTTCTTATTTACTTTATTCACATAGTGACTTTTTTTAATCAAAAACCCTCTAAAATCCCGTGGATTTCACGGGTCTATAAGCTAGTTATTATTATATATTAGAAAATGGCACTCGAAGTTGATTTTTGTAACCTTTTGGTTGCACTTATTATTTGTGGCCGGTGCCGGGTATTTTATTGTTTATCAATTGGCCACTTTTGGGAAAATAGTTATTTCTACATAACCCGTTTATTTAGTCATTTTGCATTCAATTACAGGAAGATTTGGTCCAACAAATTAACCTTTCAATGTTAATTATTATCCAATATAGTCTCCCTTAGTATGGCCGGGTACTTTATTGTTTATCATTTGCCAACTTTTGGAAAAATAGTTATTTCTACATAACCCATTCATTTAGTCCTTTTGCATTCAATTACAGGAAGATTTGGTCCAACAAATTAACCTTTCAATATTAATTCTTATCCAATATAGTCTCCCTTAGTTTATGTTATGACATTACGACGTTTAAGTTGATTAAATACCGTAGTGTAGTTTTATAGTTATGTCTTAAGATGTGTCAGTATGTTTGAATAATATATTTCATACGTCTTAATTTAATAGTCCACTAAAAAAATTAAATATAAAATATGTTCAATGAATATAGACGTTTAAATATTAATATGACAAGTTTACACTTTAAATGCATCAAAAAATAACAAATACATTCCATACAAAATGAATGAGAGGCTAAAATTGAAAATCTAATAAATATAAATATTTTAATTACAAAAAAGAACAAGTTTTGGGATAAACAAAGGTAGTAATAAGAAGAGTTAAATTAGGAATTCTCATACTTTGGTTAAGGTGGATATCTACATGGAACCTTTTTATTTGCACACAGAAATTTAAATGAAAATGACATTTATACTCCTACCTATTTTTACTCACTTTTCCTATATCTCATCTTCTTTGTAAACTGTAGGCTCCCTTTCTATTTCTCAAAACTCTTAATCCACTTCAGAATTCAACGTTCACCTTGTTTATCACCTAAAACATTCATAAATAAATACTCCGTAATAGAGTATGGCTTTTACTTCACACAAAAAATTTATGTGTAAAGAGCATTATCCGCTCAACCCTCATCTTCTTTTTGTTTAATCTTTTCCCTACGCACATGATCAATTTTTATATAGAAAAGTCCATCATGCACCCAGTTAATCATGTGTAAAGACCACTTGAGTATTCCAAATTAATGAATCTGGCGTTGCCTCAGTTTCACCCTTCATTTGACTTTTGATGATTTTGAAACTTTAAGAATGTTTTATTGTAAAATAAAATCTACAATGTGAAACATTTGACAGAATTTCGTCGGAACGGAATGTACCTTGACTGTCGGTTGTACGACTCTTGATAGAAAATCCGGCGAACTCGGTTTTCATTGAGATTTAAGAAAAAGATTTATGATATACAGGTTAAGTAAAACTCAGATTCTAGGTTATTAATTAATAATGTAGAATAAGCACATTTTTATATGATTAACTAGACAAACTTACTCGTGTGTTATGATATAATTCATGGCATATAAGTTGTTGTTAATAGATTTGGAGGCGCGATGTCTCACCGGAAAATTTGATTAAGTATATATATAATGTAAGCTTTTTTTTCTTTTATTATTATTATTATTATTATTATTATTATTATTATTATTATTTTAATTTTTTTATAATAAAGTGATTTTTCGTTGAAACCATGGAAATTACATAAAATTTGAGGGGAGTCTAGACACAATCTGTGCTCCCACTCCTTTTTTAATACAGAAACTAACTCGATTAAAAATAAAAGCATCACTCTTAACGTTGTTAGAGTGGCTGCTGGCAATAGTCCCGACACGCGAAAGTGTATTCAAAGCTTCCACATCGAGTTCCCGAAACGTAGAAAAAGCGAAAGGGACGAATTTGCATCCATTGTCTTCACACTTGGATTCATACTTCTTCCTTTTATTTTCCACATCATTACTCAAAGCAGCCCCAGGAGCCCATGACGTCACCCCAGTCCCAGCAAATGGAGAGACCCCGGTCACATCCAGACATGCGTCCTTACCTTAGAACTAGATGAATAATAGCACATCTGCAGAACGTAATTCTCTCCATTCCTCTGAAAGAAATCCCATTGGAGCCTCTTTACCACCATGATCCCGACTTTGGAACATATATCAACAAGGATATCACGTACAAAATTATGCCTGAACTTAACACCCACTTCGCTAGCACAGTGGACCGCGTGATCCCCCATTGGTCCATACGGTGTACATTGCAACTCGGGCATAGGCTGCCTTCAGAGAACATAGGAACCGCGAGCATGTAGCAAAAGAGTTATTATTATTATTATTATTATTATTATTATTATTATTATTATTATTATTATTATTATTATTATTAAAGTTACAAAGGAGTTTTTAAGTATTTAGTAAGCCACATCCTTCACTTGAAACTTAACTTTATATCTTTAACAACTTTATATCTTTAACGAGGCATGCAGAACCCGTGCTACGCACAGGCTTTTAATCTAATTGTTAATCGCGCGTATTGTTTTTGTGTATTGTCGAGTGGATTTGTATTTTTAGTTTAGTATGTTGTATGAAACGTTTTTAGGTTGTTGTTTAAAAATATAAAAAATGGTTGATATTGTTTTGTTTTTTGGTCTTTATATTTTCTAAATGGGGTTGTCGTTATTAAATTGTCATACGCTTGATGTAATTTCCTTTGATTGTTTTGGCCTATTACGTAACCCAACAATAATTGTGCATTATATGGTTTTTGCATGGTAATACGAAGCACACTGGCTTTTTCTTATTTGTTATAGTGTAATTTACGTTAATTATTTTTTATTATTAGGTTCGTAAGTTGTGATTGTATTACATATGTTGTAAGTATGCCATTAATTGTTTGGTGATTTTTATATTTAATCTTTTATAACATATTAGTATTTATTTATAAAGTTTAAGATTAAAAACTAAAGTTAGCTTCATCTCGTTTTATTGTACAACTAATTTCATTGAAAATTAACATTGAAGTCTAACTAATAATAATAAATTTTATCAATACACTTAATTCCAAATTGTTAACCAAATGAATATTAATTAACATAATATTAATAATTCCTAAAACCTTTTGGACTCCACTATAATGTCTTAAACTTAATTTTTTTAATTTACGAATGGGTTCGAGCAAAAATTATGCACTTTTCCTTTTATATTAATTATTCAAGATGCATGCTTACATATACTAATCACGCTAAAAAGTATCATTTAATCATTTAAATGTTGTTTTACATATATGCTCGTGCACATTTTTTTGAATTAATTCACACATGTGAGCTACATCAATAGAAAACACACATAAATTACTTGTATATGAAAATGCATTAACATAATACATATATCTATATATATTGCATTAGGTTAAATCATCAATTATTCTTGCAACCTTTTCAACTTCCATCTAAATCCATAACCGACTTTTAATTCTCTACTAATTACTAAATATCATGTGATCAATTTCGGCAAGCCTTGCACTTCCATCTCGATGTTGTATATACTTCACATTAAATGCACCGGTTTTGTTTTTTGATAAAAGTTTGAACTTTTGGGTATGTTTAAAACTCAACTTTTTTATTTGATATTATAATTTACAAATGGCTTTAAGTCAAAATTATGTATTTTTTTCCTTTCTATTCGTTACTCAATGTGATATTTTTAATATATTGTATTTTGCTATTATGGCAAACTCATTTAGTGGCGTAAATATTGGTTTCTTACTAATGATTCTATATATAGAAAAAGAAAACACTTTGCGATGCGCGGACCTTCTTCTTTTCAATAATAATTCAATTGCACACAATAAATTCATTCTAATATTACTCAAAGAGCATTCCAAAGCAACTACTTACATAAACTAATCACACTAAAAAGTATCATTTAACCATTTAAATGTTGTTTTACATACATGCTCGTGCACATTTTCTTTAATCAATTCGCACATGTGAGCTACATCAATAGAAAACCCACATAAATTACTTGTATATGAAAATGCATTAACATAATACATATATCTATATATATGCTTATCTATAACAATCACCTAAATATGTATGAAACAAAAAAAAAAAAAAATAGTTGGTATCCCAGTCTTTGGTTCCATTTATCTAAGCATGCATTATCTTGTGTGAGTTCATGGTACCTGCGTATGATAACTAAATTAAGAAAAAAAGAAGGCCGGGTTAATTACAAAGATCTAAAAGATGTGTGAATTATCTCCAAAATGTTGCAATAGAGAATTTACATACCGCTACCAACAATCAAAAATCTAAAAGATGTGTGAATCTGTACATATTAAATGTGATTTTGACCGGTTTATATAGGCATGTATTAGGTTATATCATTAATTATTCTTGCAACTTTTCGCAACCCTTGCACTTCATCTAACCGACTTTAATTATATACTAGGTGCGCCACCCCATGAATGATATTAAGGAATACGATCCGTCATCCATGCAACTATAACAAGTAATTAACGTGTAAAAGATGTCTAGGGAGTAGTGAAATCTATGTAAACACATTTTCTCCACTTATTGCTCACAACTTTAGTATAATTTAGTTTATTTTCATTTCTAGTATTTTATTTTGATTGTATCTTTAGTATTGGGTTAGTTGACTAGCAACTAATTCCGCCCAAATCCTTCAAACCCGAGATTTTTACTTGCTTTCTAAAAAATATAAAAATACAAAAATAATCATCCTTCACCTTTAGAACTAGTATTTAGGTTTTCTAATCCTAGCGACACTATTCCTAGCTGAACGATCAATCCCCCGGTACTTGTCACTATACTATACTACAACGATCAGGTACACTGCTTGGTGGGGGTTGTAAGCTTCTCAAGATCCCTTGAGAAGTAAAGCCTGGTGCGATTCCCACGTATCAGACTCCATCTTGAGTATCTTGATTACTCCACATTAAAATGAATTCGATACAAAAAATGGAGCCAAAGATTACCCCTTCCTACTAATTACGACACATTCTCACTTTCATGTCCCTACCAACATTCCAAAACTCGTCATTTCATGAATAACAACATCAAATATTATACATATTTGTAAGATCAAAATTAAAACAAATAATTTGTGAACTTCAATTAATACCATATAGTAACCATTGGTAAAGAGACCTTCAAATCTCTATCAAAAAACATAGATTAAAATAAATTCTCAAAATATTAATTTTGTCTAGTTATACTTTCCATCAATTCAACTTTGATTTTGTATTATTTCTAATGTCATGGGGTGGATACATTGCAACCTCTTAAACTGCTTAAGTGGAAGGAAAAAAATAAAAATAAAAGCAAGATTCAAGCCACCATTAATATTCATCAAAGCTTTGTCACACTAATTATAAACCTTGTTTACATATGATTTTCATTTTCTTGCATGCCTAATTTTTTGACAGTTATTTCATAAACGTGGAGATATTATCCACTCCGTCTCCATCTTCCACTTTGTTTTGTTATCAACATCTTGATATACCCCGTTAGCGTCACTAACCACTTATCAATACCTGCAAGAATAACATTAATAAACTACTAACCAACCCAAAATTTTAAAATAGGTTAGCAGATCTAACCCTCGGTTCCTTCTCAGGCAACAACACATCCATTTGTCTTCCATAAACTTCAAAGCTGGACTATCAACAGACTTCACTTGCAAGAAAGTTAACCATTTGCTTACCTTTGCACGTATACCCCCTTGCGTTAATCAAGTCAATATTTCTACTTGAACCATTGCACGTAACATTAATATGCATAGTACACTTTCATTGGACGAAGAAATTTTACATTTACCAACTAAATTCAATTCCATAGGTGAGAAGCTACACCAAAAAGAACTTTATCACACTATAAGAAAAAATATGGAAAAACTATTGACAGAAAAAAAATGATCATGTCAATATTTATCTCAAAACTATTTATCTAATTTGCAAGCTTGTTAATTCACAGATCTTAAGCCATAAAAACAGATGGGGTGCATACCAAGGTTTGCCATCAATTGCTAGTATGCGATTCATTTCATTCTCATTATGTGCCTAGAAACAAAAAGTAGAGATCAAGAGGAAATTGGTTAGTTGGTACTGCACTAAATTTACACAAAAACAATAATAAGCTAACAATAAACATGTGATTCATACAAAATCATCAAACAACACATAAATTAAAGTTTCACACACACACACACACACACACATACACACATCATTAACAAAGATCAAATGGTGTTATTTATAGTATTCAATGATGGTGGTTGAAGGGTTTGTACATTTATTTGAAGGCAGATGAAAAGAGCAAATGATTAAATGAAAATAAAGGCTAGAAACACTTCGTATGGTTTCAATCATTTACATTTGAAACACTAAATATAGCTCATATGTACTTACCACTTAAGCATGAACATTAAATCAAAGTACTTATGCATGAAGCCTCCGCATAATGAATCTCTATTTTCTGCATTTAATTCCGAGCGTTAGGTAACTTGTACTCTATACAATCTTGACGCCTCCACATTAAATTTTAGGACTCAATCTTATATGTTTATAGATACTAACATATGTTGTATGAAATCAACCTTTTGATGTTATAAAAAGGTTAGAATGTTTAGTATTTACATTTCTCACATAAAGCTAACATTTAGCATATTATAAAATGGTTTAAATCTTATATTATATAAAGCTTAAGTAGCTTTATAAATGTAAATGGGTCATAATAAATGTCACAAGAATTGATTCTATCATATGAAGCTTTCAACATTAATTCCAAGCAACTCAAACATCTCAATTAGTATGTGTACATTAATTTCAAGCAACTCAAATGTCTCAATTAATAGTGGTTAGTCCTTTTAACTTCTTGTTCATGAGTTACAAATATTTTATTAACTATATAATGTGTCAAAAATCACACACAACAAACCACAACTTCCTCCACACCGCGTACACATTGGGCTACAACTTATTATGGTGGTAAAGTAAGCATCATATCGTCTTACTTATTTAGCATATTGATTTATATTGTTTTATGTAAATTTCACGTGCGTTTTGTGTGTGTAACAATGTAGGACATAAAGATGGTGCTTAGGAGGTTTGGTAGTAATATCATCTTCTCTAATGGTTTAAGAGATCTTACACATCGTTGTCTTATCAATTAAGTGGAACATGCACGAACATTTTCAATTTGATCAAAAATGCAATATATTGATTAACTGTATTTAAGTTACTAACGATCAACTATATCTAATTGTTTTTTGCAGCGCGTCAAGAAGCATTAAAGAAAGAGATTGAGAAGTCACAAAAATTGTATCAAGAACAAAAATGCAAAAGGCCAATGAACAACAATGACAAAGACAACAACAACAAAACCAACAACAACAACAACAAGAACAACGCCACGGCCACCGGTGGAATGAATACTTAGCATTCATATTAATAGTACGTTACAAATTAAACATGCAATATTTTACTTCATGTAATGCCGATAAATGGGCTAATACTATTGATTCCTTAATAAGTAAATTTATTGAAAATAATGTGACGATCATTCAATTTTTAGTCAATAATTATTACTACACTTTGTTGGTGCATTTTAATATTTTTGCTCTTAATGTAGTTTTTTGTCTTGTGTTGTGGTAATGTCACTTTCTTAATTAAACGTCTTGGAATATTGCGTAACTTTGATATCTGATATGGCTGTGTAAATTATGTCGATGTTACATATGGAAAATGGGGTAGTACATAACAAAAATATAATAAAAATATCTTCACACTATCATCTTAACAATGAGAATCTTCTAAATCGAAGAAATATATAAACGAGAAGAAAATTGTGTTTAGTTAAATGTCGGCTCTATTGATTGATTGGAGCGGGTTTATGATTTGGACTTGGGTCATTGGATCTGATTTTTTATTATACGAGTTATAATTTATACTCTTGAATATACTAATTACACAAAAGGAAATTTGTTTTATAGTTTTGTTAAAAAGGAAATTTGTTTTATAGTTCGCTTTTAATAATGTCATTTATTTGAACAACAAAGTCTGTATTTCACAAAAAATAAGAGTTTCAAACATGAACCGAAAATCAGTCCCGAACATTACGAAAAAAACAATTTGATCCAACATGTGTGCATGCATGGGTCCTGAGGCATTCCAAACCTGTGTGCATTGCACGGGGATTAATATAAAAGGTCTTCAATATTAATGTCATCGCTTTATATTTAAAATAATTTATGTAACTTATACATATTAAAAAATTACATGTGAAGAGACTCTTTTCAATGTAATATCATGAAAAAAGTCTCTTCACATATACTCTTTTTATGTCAATAAACTATTGTTGTATATTTGGGCCTCAAAATCATACTAACAACCCAACAATTTACATAATCATTTTCGCACGGGTCCTGAGGCAACCCAAGCTATTTATGACGAAAATTAGTGGCAAACATAGTTTTTGACTCGACCTCAATTAAAACTGACAGAAATAAAGGCACCATCATTTTTCATGCCATGCTAACAAAAGTTGTGGTAACATTACAACTTAGGAACTTATTGACCAACAAAATTTGTGGTAATATCACAAC
Source organism: Artemisia argyi (assembly GCA_030686995.1). Classification (NCBI taxonomy): domain Eukaryota; kingdom Viridiplantae; phylum Streptophyta; class Magnoliopsida; order Asterales; family Asteraceae; genus Artemisia; species Artemisia argyi. The sequence continues at coordinate 3,460 of JARVZY010006947.1, read as the reverse complement.
TTAGGAACTTATTTTCAATAAACTATTTTAAATGTGTGCCATGCTTAGAAAATGTGTGATACCATTACAATTTAAATATATAATGATGAAAATAAGTGCCGAAGCTTACATGTCAATAAACTATTTTAAATGTGTGTCATGCTTAGAAAAGGTGTGATACAATCATAACTTAGATATATAATGGCGAAACTATGTGCCGAAGATTACATATTAGTTTTATATCAAAACATAGGGATGTTACAATTTTGAGAATAAATACAAAATCTAAACTTTATAAATAACTACTAATATGTCATAAAAAGTTTAAATATAATGTTACAATCTTGAGAATAAATACAAAAATATAGACTTTATAAATAACTACTAATATGTCATAAAAAGTTTAAATATAAAATTTACCGATAAACTAAGGCCATACTTACAAAAGTCTAATAACGAAAAAAATTACTGCACATTACACTATGACCAATTAGATAGAGCCCGTGTGCAACGCACGGGTCTGAATTACTCGTAAAGATTAAATCTTAAGTAGTCAAAGTTAGTGCATGAAACTCAAACTTTTATTATTAAATTATGTAATAATCTCAAACTTTTTTTTTTTTTTTTTTTTTTTTTTTTTTTTTTTGTAAAAGGATACTTTTGGTAAATTTTATTAATTCAAAAAGAACATTTAAGTACATATGATATGGGTGAATGTCTTATCTAAACCCGTTACAAAAACGGGGAACGAACACACCAATTGTGAGTCAAACGAAAATTATGATAAGAAAGACAAACCTTACTTATGAACAACTACTAAAAGGACAAGATATAATACTAATGTTTAAAATGACCATAAAGACTAATATCCATAGCATCACAAAGCGCCTGCTATTCCGGAGTTAATCCTTGAAGGTCATAAGTGTCAAATAAATCATAGTCTTCATACTAATGTAAACTAACATCGTATGCATCTCCACTAGTCATATAATTAGATGTCTCTTCATAAACATCTTTGACTTCATCACTGTCCGAGTCTTCTCCTTGGATTTTCATAGTAGAACTAGGTCCATAGACCAATGTCACATTAGCCTCCTTTTGCATAGGAAGCAACTTCCCATCATCACCTAATAGCACAAGTTTCCCATCAAGAATTTGATTTTCTATATTATTAATCCTTTCAACAAGAGATGTAGTACATGGACTGCAAAATGAATCACTAAGTGCACGTTCCCATTCCCATTACCACCAACCGAATCATTACGAGCCCAGAGCATCCACCATAGAGCTTAGTACATCAAAAGAGTTCTAAGTGGAAGGAACTGAAGTATAAGTTATATCATTAGTTTCCTTCAGTTTGCTTGAAGCCTTTGGTATATTAGCAAACTTAGTCTTTGAACCAATTTGAACCCTACAAATATGATGCTTTGGTGTTCTTCAAAGCACCCAAGACAAGTTTCCTAGGACATTCACTAAAAACATGACAAAAAACCTTATAATTTGTGCATCTTGGAGGTGTCTGTTAGTGCAAACGTTACGACGTTTAATCTATACAATGTCTTCGTGTTTTAATGATGACAAACACGTAACTTGTAATACATAATGTAAAGTGCACAAGTTACTCGTTTACACATCAACGTCTCTCGACATTACTTCAGGTATGTACAAACACTTTACCAACTTTGTTAAGTGATCAAAGAAAAACCTTTTTGTCCTAAAACGTCACATTTTTATAAATGTGACAAAACATTTTTACAAAAATAAACTAGACAAATTATTTTTATATTTATAAAGAAATGCTTAATAAGAAAAATAAATTTGAAATTTGAATTTCAAATTGTCCAAACGTCCATATTACCCGCCCAAATCAGACAAAATTTCACCAGATAACATTTCATCACAAAAAGACAAAAACTATCGGGAAGGTCCCTTAAATAGGTGACGGTCCCTTATTGATAAGGGACCGTGCAAGGTTTAAGGGACCGTCCCTGGCATCTCGACTTGGCTATAAATACTGACCCATTTTCATCAGAAAAACTAATTGATGTGTCTCGCGACTACTAGTTTTAAATTTATAACACGAATTACCGGATAAAGCTAAGAACACACGGGCAGGTATGACCCTTTCGTATGTAGTTAGTTTTAGTTGGTAAGCCGAGGTCGTTCACTAGGATTTGGGTGTTTTCAATTGTGAAGAATCTATGTAATAGTAAGCAATAAAAAGATGGTAATAGGTTGTCACGATCCAAAATACCATATAAGCAATAAGTAACACGAAAATGATGATTATGTGAATTCAATAAGATTAAAAACTACACTTGCTTAGACTAGTTTACATCCTTGATAAGCATGATTGTGATAACTCTTCTTAACATGTTGGTTATGATGATTAGTTGGTGTTCTAATCAATTGTTCTTACAAATTAAACCTTGGCCAAGATCTTAGTTTATAAAAACAAGCATTAAGTTAAACCAATCAATTCAACATCAATTCAAGGTTCATAAGGTCGGGTTAACAATCTTAAACACAAAAATAATCTTTTGTTTTATCAAATACTCTTAAGAAATGGTCAATACAAAAGGTAACCAGTCATAGACAAAAGGTTACAATTGATTGCAAACTACTACACTTTCGACAAATTAGGTGTTTTACAATCAATCCGATTTGATAGACAAAAGTTTTCTCATTACAATCACACTTTAGTTTCTTTGTTTAACCAAGAATAATTTTGGTGGAAAACAATCATTTATAGACAAATGATTATAACTAGTTGAATAACAATTAATCTTTCGAACTATAAAATCATTAGCAACTAGTTAAACTTGATTCAACAAATGTCACTATGAAACTTAAGTACAATTGGGTTTTAGAATTAACTTGAAATTGAATTAAAACATGTTATCACAATCATAAGCAAACCATTAAATAATAAACATCATCTAAGCAAGTGCACAAAGGCACTAGCCACTCATAGTAAACATGAACATAAACTCAGAATTTTGAACATTAGAAATCATAATTAAAAGTCTTACAATGATTGAAATAAGATAACAAATGATGAAGTAATGATGCCACAAGTATTGGTGATGACTTCTTGATGTTTTGACCTCTAAATGATGACTTCTTGGACCTTCAAAGTTTCCTGGGATTTTATGGACGAATTTTGGTATTGAGATGGAGTAATGGTGGTAAGAGAAGTGTTCTCTCAAGTTGAGTTAGAGAGAAAATGGTAAGGGATGATTAGAAATGCATGTAAAGGTCTCTATTTATACTCCTCTCAAGACCTAGGGGTCATCAATGCTCAACTTGGTGACCAAGTAGTTTAGAAGGACCTAGAATACCAAAAAGAAGAGCCTAGAATCGAGCCAAATGAGATCTCCAAAATCTGTACGAGGGCTCCAACCGTTCGGTATCCCATCCAACCGATCGGTTAGGTAAAAGTTATAAATACAAAAGTTGTAGATCATTCTCTTAGCTTTTC
>JARVZY010006945.1:0-24860 GCA_030686995.1 Artemisia argyi | reverse complement strand
CTGGGCCTGCCATTTTTAACGGTTGTTAATTTCAAAGGGATTAGTGTTTTGGTGTGTATTTTCTAGGGTATACAAAGGATGTTATAAATAGGCTGCAGTGTTGTAGAACGGTTCCCAATAGGATGGGCGGGAACAAAAGCGGGACCAAATGCGGCAACATTTCAAAATTTTACGGAGTAAATGACCAAAAAACCACTTGACTAGTCAACTAACGTTGCTAGGATATATGCTTTTTTATTTTTTAAATACTTATGTTTTACTACTATTTATTTTTGTACTTGTCAAGGGTAACTAAAGTTAATTTATTTTAGATACTTAGGTTCTATTTAGGTTTCTCTAAATAAATTAATCTATTTTTTGCCATATAAGTTTGCTTCATTTATTACTACTCTTCTCCTATACGCTTCTTCAAAAACTTTCTTAAATTTCTTTCTTCAATTGTATCCTTCATCATGGCGTCTAACATACCAATTTATGATCAAATCGCACATCAGATTGGTTCTTGGCATTTTGATAAGGTCCTCCTAGCTCTGTTTTCCAGAGAGACAGAGGTCAACATGGGTGACGAGAAACAGTATGTGATGATGATTGAGGAAATACAGGTGCGTGTTGAGCACAAGCATGCTATCTTACTGGAGCTTGAAAAATTTGGAGCCTATAAAATGATGAATGAACCCTTGGACCGTCTTAAGTTAGCACAGCAGGAGGATTTGGAAGAAATCGCCTTTTTGACTAAAAGGCGACAAGCAAGTTTGCGCCGTGCCACCGAAAAGTCAAGGATTATCAAGAACCTGAGGATGTTTAACTAAGCAACATTGTTAAGGTTTGGGTCCTTTGTTAACAAGCAGCTTTTGAAGTTAAATCGGATTTTCTGCTACTATTTGTGGTATATACGCTATGTAAGTTAAGTGTCCTTATGGGTTGTGGGTATGTCTCTAAGTAGTCTAGTTGATCGTGTATTGACGTTTTATCCAGAATATTATGTATTTTGGGTCTTATGAACTTTTATCAAGTCTAGAATGGAGTACTCTGAATTTTATTAATGAAACTATGTCTACTCATTATGTTCTTGCGTTACTTGATTTGCTGTTTTATTTTGACTAGATCTAAGAATTGTACCATACTTAAAGTAAATGCATTCACCATTGTTATAAAATAAAAAGAATACACACAAAATATAGAAAAAGTTAAACAAAAAAAAAGGTTGCCACAAACGATAATTAGTTGCGCAACTCCTCCAACCAGGTTGCCCAAAGTACAAAATAAAAGTGTGTCGTCAGTCGTTCAGAAGAATATATGATTCTAAAAGAACAAACAACAGTGTACTAGTGTTAGAGCATGTTGTTTATGTATGGATATTTTAGGGCCTATTAATAATAATTTGTTAGTTGTGTACTTTAATTTTAGTTGGTTATTCAGAACTAGTAAATAACACATATTTTTCATTGAACAAAACATAAATGGGACATGAAAAAATTACAAAGTAAATTTCGGTGATTTTTCCGGATCAAATGACAAATGTAATTTTTCATAGTCAATACACTCATCGTCTGATGAGTGTTCTTGTTGATCAGAAGCAAGTTTGTGTTTTATGTAACCCAACATATTCTTCCAACTCTTTTTCTTCTTCTTCTTATCTGGTTTTCTTGCAGCTTTTTGTTCAAACTTTTGGACTTTTTCTCTCTGTTTTCTTTTTTTTTCTTCAAAATACCATCTAACAGACTCTTCAAAGGTGGTATCTTGTTGATTCTCTGCATCTTGAACATTTGGTTGTATCTCTTGCACATTCATTCTTGAAGTTGATGGCCTAAATTCTATTATAGATATTTAAGATTTTTTTGTGATTTGGTTGTTTAGAAATGTTGCAATTTATAACCATTCCATTGGCAAGAGAAAGGTTTTTTATTTTTTTTTTTATTTTTTTTTATTTTTATTTTATTATTTTTTTTTTTTTGCTTTGGAAAAGACACACGGTTTAATTATTTATTGAACAGTTAATGAAGAATATTTATGACTGATACGTGGGAATCGCACCAGGCTTTACCTCTCAAGAGATCTTGAGAAGCTTACAACCCCCACCAGGCAGTGTACCTGATCGTTGTAGTATAGTATAGTGACAAGTACCGGGGGATTGATCGTTCAGCTAGGAATAGTGTCGCTAGGATTAGAAAACCTAAATACTAGTTCTAAAGATGAGGGATGATTATTTTTGTATTTTTATATTTTTTAGAAAGCAAGTAAAAATCTCGAGTTTGATGGAATTAGTTGCTATTCAACTAACCCAATACTAAAGATGCAATCAAAATAAAAATACTAGAAATGAAAATAAACTAAATTATACTAAGGTTGTGAGCAATAAGTGGAGAAAATGTGTTTACTTAGATTTCACTACTCCCTAGATATCTTTTACACGTTAATTACTTGTTATAGTTGCGTGGATGACGGATTGTATTCCTTAAAACCATTCATGGGGTGGCGCACTTAATTCCCCAATCCTATGAGTGCCTACTTCACTCCTATGTCGAGCCGGCTAAGAAGCTCCTAACATTGGATCATTAGAATTTACTCATGCATTAAATACAACCAATAAAACCTAATGCACGTCAGTTCATGTTTCCTAAGACGTTCAAGCATGTTACCATTTGGAGATCTGCCAGTTTTCTTAAGCCTAACATCGAAATCATTCATCCAATACAACCATAAACAAGTAATCAACACATAATTAACATCTAGGTTTCATTAGATCCAAGCAAACACAAGATAGATCTAGCCTAGCATGATGAAATTAAGATAAGAACAAGATATAGACAACCAACACATAGACATATTGATTGAATTAAAAGAATACTTATCTCAATTACACATGAAAGGGATCAAGGGCTTAGAACCCTTGAAAAACCTGTAAAATTCGTACCAAGTTCGTACTTAGGGTTTCTCCAAAACTTCTCTCCTTTTAATGTGAAAATTAGAAAACTATATATAGGAAATAGGGTCTGACGGCGTCCAGACAAATCTTGTGACGCCGTCATCCCGCCGCCAAAATACTTCTTGGACTACCTTGATCTACTTTTGACGCCGTCATGTGTTACGTGTTTCCAGGCCGTCATGCATTTTACTCTTGACGCCCTACCTTGTGACGCCGTCAATTCTGTACTGGGTCGTCATGGAAATTACGCTTGACGCCGTCAGGAATTCCTTCTTGACGCCGTCACCTACTGTTCCCAGCAAGGAAAATTAAGACTTTGGCGTTTTCTTCACTTTTATGCTCTAAAAACGTCCGAATTGCTTCCTTTTCCAGATTTCTCTCCCAAAGAACCTAAACTCACAAAAGGAACGATTTAGGGTAATATTTGATCAAATAAAGTCAATTCCGGGCTTAAATGACCCCCTAAAAGTGGTTCATTTTTCGCCTCATCATATACCCTTACACTTGAGATTTGCTTGTCCTCAAGCAAATGCGCTTTTATTCTACTCAAAAGACAAGTTAGGGGTCATTTAACACTAATATAAAAGTAATTACAACAAATTATCGTTCCACTAAAGACCAATAGACAAGCACGGAGGTCATACACTAGCACCTCACAAATAATGTTTAGATACTCACATCTCTCGGGTGTAATAAAGTATAAATTACAATATGGAAACGGAAGATATCTCTCACTACCTATCATAGAAAAATACATTATCATAGGCTTGGGAAAGGATCAAACCTCCACCACATGGCATAAGCACCTAGGATAAACTATCAAAGAAGTCTTTTAAAGGGTTGTAACGTTAGGTGTAGGGATATGAAATACACGGTTTTGTTGGATAAAGGAAGTTTTACTGGTGGCGAGTTAACAATCTTGGTTAATTACATGTACAATATGGCGTTGCTAAGTCAAGACTAGACTCGACTTAAGCTAATAATGAAAAATAACAAAAACATAAAATGAACATAGAATAAAAGGGATGGTAGTCCGTATGTTTTTTTTTTCTCTTTTCTTTTTCTATTTTTTTTCTTTTCTTTTTCTTGATTTTTCCGATTTTTTTTTTTTTTTTTTCTTTTTTTTTTTTTTTTTTTTTTTTTTTTTGCATACACTTTTACCCTACCATCCAAAATAATACATCATAGGGAATGAAAATTCCCCTTACACTTGAATTTTTACATACTTTACAATAACTAATCTAATGACTCGAATTAAGAAAATCAAAACACTTGGAGCACTTTTAAGAATAACGCACATACGGGGGTAATAAATGATGTTCTTCCCCATTACTCCATAAAATATGTACTTACCCATGAGTCCCAATCGTCCCAAAACAATATGTACAAGGATATGACTCGACTTAGCAACCATGTAATCAATTAGATAGTTAACTTAGGGTTTAACAAATAACAATAATGCACTAAAAATGAGCGCATACACGGAAGGCTAAGGCGATTTGGGTGTACATTTAAGTGGGGTGTAACAAATGCTTCCTTTAAGTAAAATGCTTAAAGTTAGAAACGAAAAGATAGGCTCGGAGGGGTGTACTAGGGGTTTCATGTACTAAAAATGAGTACAACGCTAATGGTGTGGGAAAAATTAGTTGACTTAGCTAGCCAAGTAATATGACATAAATGGTCAAGTAATTATAATACGGGTTTAACACAAGGGTGATCCTAATGCCTCTTATCATGTAGTAAATCCTACTACACGAATGTAGTCTCACTAGCGGTCTCGGGATGCATTACTAACGCAAGTTCTAGAATCTAAATGCTACCGGTACACTCATAAGCACTAATAATAAATGCTTTTCCTATCAAATCTAAAGGCGAACCATATTTGGGTGGAAAATTTTTCTGAATATACGGTTATGTGCTAGTCATACAATCTCCTATCCATGAGACGCTTGCTATGGCTAAAGTTTCATTCCTAAATGTTGTAAAAAAATTTAAATTTGGCGCTAAAATTGCACTAACAAGTATTTCTCATAGTTTTATTACACATCTACCATCAAACAAAACAAACTCAAGCGAAAGTGCATATGTAAGGTATCATCATTTTACCCTCCCCTTACACTTAAGATGAACATTGTCCCCAATGTTCAAGTAAAGAATGTAAAAGTGAAATAAGTAAAAAGAATGAAATCAAATACTCCCCTGATTCGCTCGGTATGGATAATAAGGTGGCCAGGTTAAATCTTCCTCCAAGAAAATGAACAATCAAAGCTTCCCTTCCAGAATATAAATCATCTTCTTGTCATACATAACCTGTGAATCCTGAGAAAATAGACAAGACAACCTCGCATAAAATCGGCGGCATCCTATATAAGTTACTAAATCCAAGATAAGATATAATGCTTGTGGAATGAAGTTTGCAGATTTCCTGGAGATTATAAAACTTAATAATTCACAAAAACCATAAGACTCCGTTAGAAAAACAAAACCGGTAAAATTTCCAGATTTTTACACGTGACGCCGTCAAGAGTTAACTCTTGACGCCGTCAGAAGTGACCTGCAGAAATTCTTATGTTAAGTTTCCGGAAAATTTCTGGAAAAACTTGGTCCTACTTCCTGGAAAATCCTGCAAAACTTCATTATGATTCAATACAAGCCTTTGACTCTAACAAATACGAATATACATGTTCATTTAATATTGTGGAGAATCATGATCGGTTTGTTTCTTAAAAACATATTTGGGGTTTCCCCTTACACTTATCTTTTGCAAAAATACTTTTAGGTGGAGTTAAGACTAGGCCAAAACAACAAGGTATAGTATTTCCACTATTTAATTGAGAAACATGATCTACCAACAATAGAAATAAAGCATGCATACGGAAACAAATAACAAACAATCAAAATAAAATCACACAAAACATGGGTTGCCTCCCAAGAAGTGCTTTTCTTTATTTATGAGTCTTGTAGCTAGACTCAAGGTCATGGGTTACTACGTGACCTCATCGTTGGTTCCACTCTCTAGGTCGTCTTCTAAACAAGTTTTGTATTCTGGACCTAGTTGCAAGCATTCTTTGTTGAAACCAAGCATCCTATTCTTTACATACTCTACTCCTCTACGTCTATCCTCCTCATTCCTATCATAAGCCGCTTCCTTGTGTTCTTTTTCTATATTAGAGAGGAGGCGGTATTGCTCAATTTTGTAGGGCATTTGATAGGCAACCTCATCATTTTCTTCCTTGAATCTAACTATCCCTAGAGTCAGGTCATAACTCATCCTAGTGGCCTCAACAAATGGTTTTACAAATATTACTTGGCTTAGGCAATCATCAATCACCGGACGAGTGTCTTCCACTATCATAAAATCGATCTCATAGGTGAGATTACCTATAATCACATGCAATCCCTTCACTCTTCCTACAAAATTACTTATCAAGTTCCTATTAGGCATCATCCTAAAATCAAGTTGTTTCTTCATCACCCAATTGTAATAAGTCCTAGTCATGATGTTAACGGGAGATCTAGGATCGATGTAAGCTTTCCATATATGCATATGCCCTATGTTGCATGGTATATTAATGTTAGAGGGGTCTCCCATTTTGATAAGGGGTGTGCCAAGGATATATGGTCTATCGGGACTATCGAATAAATCCTTATGGTATTCCCGTTCTTCCTTGGTGGGCATCTTATCAAAGTATTTCTCTATAGTTTCTACTTCCTCTAATTCCTTTCCCTTATTAACCTCAACTTCCCTACTTTCATCCCTAGTCTCGGTTTCTACTCCAACTTCATCCTTGTCACTTTCTTCTATCTCCTTATCTATTGGTTTAATGGTGACAACATTGACAAAGTGGACATGTTTGGATGATGAGGGGTCCTTAATTTGGATTCCGTTATTGGTGTCCCTTGTGTCCTTCCTAGGTGTGGCTAATGCTTGGTTGTTGAGGGCTTTCAACAAGTTGTCAATCTTGTTGGTCATCTCCGTTTGTTGTTGGTTGAATTCGGTTTCAAACCTAGCTATGCGAGCTTCTTGAGATGCCATAAACTTTGACATCAATCCTTCAAGATTGTTGGTACTACCATAGTTGTTAGAAGGATTGTTGTTGAAAGTACGGTTGGAGGGTGGACCGTTTGGTTGGTAACGATTAGGCGGATTAGAAGAATTGGGTTGATTTTGTTTCCACCTAAGGTTTGGGTGATTTTTCCAAGAGGGGTTGTATGAATCACCGTAAGGGTTTGGCTCGGGCTTGAAAGTGTACCACTTATCTCCCACTTCGTCGGTACGCGTGGATGCGTAGTCCGCAAAAGCTGTTCCGGGGAGTTCCACACAATCACGAGTGTCGTGGGGACCACTACATAATTCGCATGAAGAAGTGATTTTGTTCACTTGGCTTGAAGGCTTAGGAGCTTCGTAAGATTTCATGAGAAACTTGACTTGGTCCTCAAGTTCCATGATCCTACGGTCGGGAGTGCTAGAATTGTTCAAAGGCAAAGATATTGCCTTGACCGTTTTGTTCAAATCACGGGGATCATTCCAACTTTCGTTGTCATAGAGAACAAGATCTTCTATGAGTTCCCATGATTGTTCCGCACTTAGATCACGTAGCTTACCACCGGCCGATTGGTCAATGGCTCACCTCGTGGAGAGATCGATATGGTCATAAAAGATTTGGACTTGGAGCCAAAGATCTATGCCATGATGAGGGACTTTTTGGAGTAAGTCCTTGAAACGAGTCCATGCTTCATAAAGAGATTCATTTTGACGTTGTTGGAACATCAAGATGTCATTTCTTAGCTTAGTAGTTCTCCCCGGTGGGAAAAATTGAGCAAGGAAACGAGTGGTGAGATCATCCCATTTGGTGATGGATCCCGCGGGTAAACGCTCAAGCCATTGACTAGCTTGATCCCGTAGAGAGAATTGGAATAGGCGTAATCGGGTTGTCTCTCTAGTTTCAACATCTAGGTCTATGGAGTCTACGATTTTAAGGAAGTCCTTAAGATGTTGATTTGGATCTTCGGAACGAAGTCCATGGAATGCACATCCGCTTTGCACCAACCGGATGGTGTCAGATCGCAAGGGGGTCACATTGGCTCCGGTGAGCTCAATGGTGTTTCGGTAGCCTTGGTGGCAAGGTCGGGAGTATTCTCCTAAGGTTCGGGGCCTAAGAGGTTCTAGTGGTGGGTTTTGTTGTGGTGGGATGACGGGTTCAAAGATGTTCCCATCGTCCATGATGTCGGGTGGTGAAGAGTTACGAACAAAGACACAAAGAAATAAGATAGACTAAAGAAATCCTAAAAATAAAAATAAAACCTTACTAGAAAGGAATCTAGCAAGTAGACCTAATAAAAAGAGATTCTAACCTAGACAATAACTATTCCCCGGGCTGCGGCGCCAAAAACTTGATACGTGGGAATCGCACCAGGCTTTACCTCTCAAGAGATCTTGAGAAGCTTACAACCCCCACCAGGCAGTGTACCTGATCATTGTAGTATAGTATAGTGACAAGTACCGGGGGATTGATCGTTCAGCTAGGAATAGTGTCGCTAGGATTAGAAAACCTAAATACTAGTTCTAAAGATGAGGGATGATTATTTTTGTATTTTTATATTTTTAAGAAAGCAAGTAAAAATCTCGAGTTTGAAGGATTTAGGCGGAATTAGTTGCTAGTCAACTAACCCAATACTAAAGATGCAATCAAAATAAAATACTAGAAATGAAAATAAACTAAATTATACTAAGGTTGTGAGCAATAAGTGGAGAAAATGTGTTTACTTAGATTTCACTAATCCCTAGATATCTTTTACACGTTAATTACTTGTTATAGTTGCGTGGATGATGGATTGTATTCCTTAATACCATTCATGGGGTGGCGCACTTAATTCCCCAATCCTATGAGTGCCTACTTCACTCCTATGTCGAGCCGGCTAAGAAGCTCCTAACATGGGATCATTAGAATTTACTCATGCATTAAATACAACCAATAAAACCTAGTGCACGTCAGTTCATGTTTCCTAAGACGTTCAAGCATGTTACCATTTGGAGATCTGCTAGTTTTCTTAAGCCTAACATCAAAATCATTCATCCAATACAACCATAAACAAGTAATCAACACATAATTAACATCTAGGTTTCATTAGATCCAAGAAAACACAAGATAGATCTAGCCTAGCATGATGGAATTAAGATAAGAACAAGATATAGACAACCAACACATAGACATATTGATTGAATTAAAAGAATACTTATCTCAATTACACATGAAAGGGATCAAGGGCTTAGAACCCTTGAAAAACCTGTAAAATTCGTACCAAGTTCGTACTTAGGGTTTCTCCAAAACTTCTATCCTTTTAATGTGAAAATTAGAAAACTATATATAGGAAATAGGGTCTGACGGCGTCAAGACAAATTTTGTGACGCCGTCATCTCGCTGCCAAAATACTTCTCGGACTGCCTTGATCTACTTTTGACGCCGTCATGTGTTACGTGTTTCCAGGCCGTCATGCATTTTACTCTTGACGCCCTACCTTGTGACGCCGTCAATTCTGTACTGGGTCGTCATGGAAATTACTCTTGACGCCGTCAGGAATTCCTTCTTGACACCGTCACCTACTGTTCCCAGCAAGGAAAATTAAGACTTTGGCGTTTTCTTCACTTTTATGCTCTAAAAATGTCCGAATTGCTTTCTTTTCCAGATTTCTCTCCCAAAGTACCTAAAATCACAAAAGGAACGATTTAGGGCAATATTTGATCAAATAAAGTCAATTCCGGGCTTAAATGACCCCCTAAAAGTGATTCATTTTTCGCCTCATCAATGACATACTGCATAACTAAACATATGAAATAACAAATAACATACTTAATTATTATTATAATTAAACATATGTAATGATAGGTTGAAAGTACTAGCACTAAAAGAACTCTACCACGAATGTGGTGGAAGCTCGGGGGAGTTTCAAAATCTTCCTAGCCAACTCCCAATTCATCTTGATATTTTCATGTGCATCATTAGTTAAATTGCTGACCCGGATATACATTTTCTTCAGAATTGGGGAACAAGCAAGTATAAACTTTATTATACACACTTCATTATCGGAAACAGGAAATGATTTAAACACCACACTCTGCAGTTGCCTTGGGGCCAGTATGTTGCTTGGTGACTCAAATGCAGAAACTTGAAAAGGAACATCACTAAACTCGTTAGCAGCCTGAAAAAAAACATAACAGTGAGATGCAAATACATGCCAATGTATCATGAATTAATTTTTTTTACATATTTATTCCACTTACGCTTGTTTCTAGAATTACCAACTTTGGAGATGCACTAGTCATTCCAATGACGAATGATGCCATAACATTATTCCCAAAATTTACTCCGGACAGAGTAAGAGTCTTGAGGGATACAAAGTTGACATCGACATTGTTATTGGAATCAGCTTGTACCAACATCTACAAAAGTCCACATTTCATATTTATTATAGATTCATTTTAAAATGCATACCTTCAATTTATAGAACTCAAATTGGGCTTACATTTCAATCTTCAAAATCCAATGTAAGCGTCTCAAGCTTTGGAAGACTTGCCAGGTAAAGGAGGTTGGACGCTATAATTGTCGTCCGTTTGTTCAAAACACCAAATGACAAATGTAACTCCTTCATATTTCTGAGTTTTGCTATTTCCAACAGTCTCATTTCCTTTGTAGTATCCATATTAACTTTCAGAAACTCAAGTAGGGGACAACGCACTATAAACTCCCAAAATGTACCGCCAAGAAAGTTTACATATAACAATTCTAGCCTCAATAGTTTTGGAAACATACAAAATGTTTCCAAATTAAGCATCTTACAATGATGAAGTTCCAAATGTTTCAACTCAGTACGGGAGTAAATTTCGCTTGGCAACATAACCGGTTCACCATACCAGTTTCTAACTGTCAGCTCCTCTATTCCGTCATTAGACAAGAATAAAAGCCAATCCCCAATCTCTTCATAACTCAAGTCTGAGATGCCACAAACAGGTTTTGGGTCTATGGAGAAGACAAACCTTCTTACTGGACCTATAAGTTTAACTAAAACCCTCGTTATATCATTCCCATCAAACTTACTTGTTAGAAAATAAAAGAAATCCTCATCAATTATTATATCGGTTAGCAAACACCACTTAAACCTCCAGTTTCTAGCTAACGTTGAGGTCCTCACCGCTTCTTTTAGTGGCAAACGATTCAAAATATTAGTGATAACATTATTTGGCATCTTGCCAATATATTCTTCTGATGCATAGTCGGAGGTTCTATGAACACGGCGACGACTGGTTTCAGCAAACGACATAATATTAGTTGTATTTGAGTATATTTTTCAGTTTAATAAATGTTGTCTTACTTTTTTATAAGATGGTTAATGTATTTGGTGTGGTAATCAATTTGTTGCAGCTTTTGGTATGATGGATACTGTAGTTGGTGTGGCATTCAATGTTTTGCACAGTGTCTGTGGGTCATGTTCTAGCATAAGATGGAAAGCGCCAAAAAAGGGGTAATTCTATACAAACACTCCTATATTCCTATGTACAAACCCTTTTACGCATAGCGATGTTGTACTGTGTGCATCACCGGTGGTGATTTAGGGGTATGTGCATAAGATTTTTGTACTAATGGGGTGTGTCTATAGCAACACCCCAAAAAAAGGTGAAGGTATATCTTAGTAAAAGCGGTGCATAGGACTTCATGTGTACATATTATTTGTCTACATAGTATGTGTTAGTATGTGAGTTTATTAAATGCAGCAACAGTATTTGTTGGTCTATCCAACCGAAGATGTTGTATGAAAGTGTACCCATATCCCATACTCGTCTAAAAATACTCGCATACAACAAACCCATTTAGTTTTCCATTAAAATATAAAGTTGCCCCAAAGTACAGGTTGCCTAACTTACACATAAAAAGTTGCTTATCTTACTGGTTATCCAAACAGGTTACTGTCCTTATATAAAAAGTTGCCCACATTCAAAAAAATGTTGCCCTAAAGTATACGTTGCCAAATGTACTATATTGTTAGTTTATAAAATTTTACTTTTCCTTAAAGACGAAAAATGTAAAAGTTGTCCGAATTAAAAAAAAAAAAAATTGCCCTAAAGCACAAGTTGCCCAAATGTACTATATTTTTATTTTATACAATTTGACTTTCGTAAAAGAGAAATTAAATGAACTTGACCAACTATATATAAAAAAAGTTGGCCCAAATTAATTGTTTCTAAATGCACTATATTATTATTTTATACAATTGTACTTATTCAAATGAAAAATAAAATTAAAGGTGCCCATATAGGGTTGCCCCATGAATCACAAGTTGCCCTATAACTAATACCTTATAAATAAAAAACATATAACAACGATGCAAATCAAGAATTTAAGATAAAGCATCGAAACTAAAGTAGTAAGTACTACGTATGTAATGATATGTTGAAACTACAAGCACCAAAACATGAAACATTAAGATATAACATAATAAATTATTGAAATAACATACTTATGTATTATAATAGCAAACACCTTAAAAATCAAATTTCAATACATGAACCATCAAATTATAGTATTGTAAACACCAACAATTCTTTGACGGATATCTTCAATTTCTTGATTTCGAAGATCAACTCTAATTTGATGTTCCCGTATGGTCGCTTGATCTTTTCTGTTTTGCTCCTCCAACTTGTTGATGCGGTTAATGTAAATTGAAACCAACTCTCGTTCAGTTTCAGGTCTGACAGAATGGTTTTTATCAAACTTCTCTTCAACACTGAATTTTCTTACATTAGGAGAAGTATCCTTTGAACGTTTATGTTTCTTTGAATTAGGATTAGAAGATGATGAAGACATTAATGTTACAAAGAAATAAAATAGGAATGAAGTATATAATGCAAAATATATGAGAAGTTAGATGTTATCCTTGTGCATTTATTGGAACAGTAGCGTCACAACGGTTAATTGACCGCGGTTAATTGACAACGGTTTCCAATGTGTGCAGTTATATGGAGAGAACCAACTTTTTGTTTGAATTACTTTATAGGGCAACTTATGAAATGGATTGTGTTCATTGGGCAACCAGAGTTGGCAGGCTGTACTGGCCAACGATTATTCTATTTAATAAAAACAAACCTAATAAAATAAAAGTTAAAGTGAAAAAGACACAATGGCGAAGTTAAAGTCAAAAAAAGAGAAAATGACAGTTGTGTATACTTATAAATTTAATAAAAATAAGAATATTTTTTGTACTTTGATGTACTACAACAGTCCATTCTTCCGATTGAGCATATCAGGGGTATTTGGAACATATGCCGACGAGGGAAGGTATGACGGAGCATATGAGTATTAAAAAAAAACAAAAAACAAAAAAAAATTATAAATAAATAAATAAATAATAAGACAACAAAACAAAAGAAGTAAAATAACTAATGATTCTTCAAGTAACAATATATACTCAGTTGAATTGATAAGGAAAGTCAAGTGGTAAAAAGCAACGTCTTGTCAAGTTATTAGGCTTTCACAGTAGTGGCAGGGCAAGTGGACCTTTACCATATCTTGACATGATTGTGGCAGGGGCAAGTGGACCTTTACCATATCTGGACATGGACAGTGGTGCAACCTTTTTCATATTTTTTGGGCAACTATCCCAACTATGGGCCAACTGTTTGGAGCATTTTTTATTAGTCTTAACTTTGTATGACGCATATAGGCAATGTAATCAATTTGTGGTAAACTTTGTTAAATGATGCACAAAATTCAGACGTCGTGTTTGGTAAATGGGATTGACTATCAAATTTCTCCTATCAAACTATTATATTAGAAATTGGATGAAAAGTATATACTCAGTTGGTGTAACAAAATGTCATCGAAATTTTTTATGTGTGGTACGTAAACCCAATTAAGATGATATATATGTAATTTAAGGTTTTTATTTGATCGCGTGAATACATGTAATGTTTCTCTTGAAAATATGTTTGTGTAAAGTAAGATAATGAATTACACAATTAAGTGAAACATATAAGCGAACCCAAAGGATAGTCCCAAACAGTACCTAGCGTAATCGACCAGTAGTACGTTTTAGCCTACCAGTATCAAATACAGCGAACAGTACAACGTATGGTTCACAACAGTATGATCCCTAACTGATTGAGATAATGTGATTTCAAGATTCCGTTGTTATGCTTCATGAAAATCTCATATTTTCTATTTGTTGGCTACTCAAATTGCATTTCGAAACTAACTTGTTTGAATATGTAATTGCAGTCTGCAAAAGAATCTTCAAAGAAGCCATAAACCAATAGACTAAAATATGCTCATGTCTTGAATTGACTTTTAAAAGTCAGCGAAGAAAAGAAAATCATTGAAAATTACTAGAGTTAATGTTACTTGATTAATATGTTGATTATAAACGTACCATACACCAACAACATTACGGAATATTTTGAACATGAATCTTAAAGTACCATCCAACAACAAAACAAATTGTTTATAAGCATGAAGCTTAAACATCTATGAAGTATGTCAACTTCAAAACCATGCAATGGACTTTCTAACGGAGCTTGCAGAGGCAACCAACTGAGCTTTAGATGCACTTAAACCAAGTATCACTCCAGTCATGGGTGGTGGCCTGTTGCCTCTTGGATTTGAACTTGAAGGATCTTGTGTGGGAGATGTTTTCCTGTGACCAACTGTTTTTTTAGATGACGGAGGTCTACCTCTGGGTCTTTTCGGAGCAGCTACAACAGTTGAACCGGAAGTTCTGGCTATTTTGGGAGGTCTGCCTCTTGGTCTTTTCAGAGCATGTGACGCATTTGTAGTTGTAGGAACTTGCAACATTTCAGAACACTGACCGGAAGTTGTGCCTATTTTGGGAGGTCTGCCTCTTGGTCTTTTCAGAGAATGTGACGCATTTGAAGTTGAAGGAACTTGCAACATGTCAGAACACTGGATTGGTTGATCATCCATGTCTTCATGTTTTACTGCATCTGCAGCTTTGGAAGTGGTAGGTGTGGATCTTATTGGAGCAGGTTTTGAACTGGAAGGATTGGATCTTTTTGGAGGAGCTTCATCCTCTGAAGTTGACACACTAAACACCTCCTCTGCAACATCATCTTCATTAGAAACATCCTCATCACTTGGAACATCCTTCATTGCCTTCGAATAGCACTCATACTCAAGGTTTAGCATCCTCTTTTCAAGCAATTTTATCTTCCTAAAAAGGTGTTCAACCACATCCTCACTGGATTTTTCATTAACAATTCCACATTGTTGCTTCCTTTCAGCTAAATCTCCTCTGTAAAAGTACACCGCCTCAACTGGTTCCATCCTTTTTTCAAGGTTTTGTATCTTCTTCTCAAGCTTTATAAGCATGCTTTGATAATCCTTATGCTCTTCTGCAACTAGTTAGGTTAACACATGTTAGATGTAATACATATATCCAACTAATATGCTAACTCTAATTGTACCAAGTTTTTCAGTCATTCAAAGACCCCTAAAGTCCTACACAAGACAATTATGACTTATTAGCTCAAATACAAAGGCCCTTAATTAGTAAAGTCAAACACAATTTGCACTTTAAGTAATGCACTTTCACTTGCTAAAGTAAATATGGTTGCTTACTAATTTGGAAAGTGAAACTGCAGTATGGCAACAACAAATAGGCATTCTGTATGGCAACAACAAATAGGCAAATCAACATCAAAATTGTCTAAGGACATGCTCAATGTTTGCAATTTTAAATAAAAACCAAAAATGCATACCTTTATTCGTCTCTGCTTGCTTCCCCTTCATGGGTCTTGAGGTCTGACCCAAATGCATACCTTTACTCGCGTCTACTTGATTTCCCTCAATAGGTTTTGAGGTCTGACTCAACATAGCCTGAATGGTTGGAAATTCCTCACTGGGTCCTTTTTTTAGCTCTGTCAATTAAGATGGGGCAGATGATGAACAAAAGGTCAACTCAAATCATTATGTTAAACTATTATTCTAAACAAGAACAATGCAACAATGTGCTAACCTTGAACCATAGCATAGTTCCATAAGTCGTCTAACATTTCATCCATCGCATCATCCCCTGGCTTCCACGTATTCTTATACCTTTCATACATATAGTCTACCATGTCTTTGGTGTATTTGAACTTGCTCCAGTCTTTGTTCGCCATCGCAATATTCACGGTATGTTTGAGATTGATTTGTTTAATCGTTCTAGGGTTTGAAGGTTTGTGTGTGTGCCGATGATCGGTTTGCGCAATAACAGTAGGTATGATCTGTTTGTGAAATAGCCGTTTTATATTCTTGTGTAGCCTGTGGGTTAAAAAAAATATGAAATGACCAAAAAACAAGTTGACTGGTCAACTAACGTTGTAAAGCAACGTCCCTAAGTCAAAAAATGGATTCGAGGGAAACTAGGAAAGATAGGGCAACTTGGTAAAATTGGGCAACTTGGTAGATTCGCATTAATTTTACTTATATTTGGAACTCCAACTAAAATTTATGATGTATTTAAATTATGTGTAATTTTTAGGAATATTTGTAAATTATGTGGACACAATTTATGTGTCATTGCAACCAGTAGCGGACCTAGAACTATATACTTAACCAAATGCCCTTCAACATATCTATTTGATGATAATATGTTCATGTAAGTTGGAATGTACTCTGCTACTATTTGATTCTACTGCTGCATACTTCTAGTACATTTGCAACATATGTTTGTATGTTTTGTGGTGTTTGGCCTAAAATTTTGCAGGAAAAGTTATAAGTGATGATTGTTGAGGTTAGTTTACAAGAGTGCAAATATTCAAAACATAACTGGATCATTCATCATTCATTCAAGCCAAAAGATTACAATTCAAAGAGTTCCATCCATAAATCACTTCCCAAGTTAACAAAAGATTGCTAAATCAACAGACAAAAACAAAAGAAAACAATCTACAACTACATCAATGCCTAGGGCATGAAAGCCCAAGTACCACTTCTCTATCTTTAGGAAGAGGAGGGTTTGACTTTCTTGTTCTGGATGATGGAGGTCTGATGGGGATCCAGTCTGGGTCTTTTGATGATTATGATGAAGTTGGAGATTTGGGGGCCATAACTTCCTTACCCCTTGAAGTGCTTGGTGTCTGATTCAAGTTTAAAAGATCCTTAAACACTGGAAGATCATTGTGGGGAGGACGGAACGGTGGCAAATAGGTAGGGAGTGGTGCTTCATCATCGGTTATTTCATGAAACTCCATAAGCTTGGTTTGTTGTTCCTTCTCCCTAATCCCATCAGTTATATCATTGATTAGATTAGTCAACAAAATAATCTTGTTACGCTCCCTTTCTTGTGTTTGAAGTAGACAACCACAGATAGCAGCAACTTTTACGTTCAATCGAGCCAGATGTTGCGTCTCGTTGAGTGGTACTTGACGGTCCTCAACTTTCTTTTCTAGTTGACTACGCTCTTCCATGAATCGCTGCAAACAACTCTTGTCTTCAGTCATTTCATTGTTGAAATGACCCTTGAATTCCGTTGCCAATTTATAAGAGCCAGATACTTCTTTGATTTCAGTTATGTTGGTGGAAGAAGAAGAAGACATTATAAGTTATGTTACAAAAAGTATGTTAGATAAATTATTTATGTCATATGTGTTGTGTGTTACCACTAATATAAATATAGTTACTTTTGGTCAAACTGCTATTAGATGTGAAGGGATGGGTAGTTATTGTGTGTTCATGCATGTGGAAGGGAAGTTAATGATGATTTACTGTTACTTCGTGTGGCTCAAGGGTGTCAATCAAATCATGTAGCCTTATAAGTCATATAAAAACACAAATTAGTAATAATAACCAAAGATAAATTACACATTAAACAGACACACACAATTAATACTTGTTCATGTATGTGGAAGTGAAATGAAGCATGAGTAATTATTGTGTGGCTCAAGGGCGGTAATTAAACCCACTATAACTATAACTGACAAACAAACAAGATAAATTAATCACTAACAAATCAACATCTCAACCTAAACACAAACATACACTCACAAAAAAAACCAGCCTTTTTATAAGAAAGAAAAAGATAACAACACCTATGCCATTTTTCAACGAGTTGGCTGCTGCTGTTGGGTCAAGCTTGGTTAGGGACATGATGGTTGAAAGGTTCGAGAGGGAGGTCAGTGTCACATTAGTGGATGAAGGGGAGCTAAGAAAAAAAGCCATGGAGATTATGAGTCGTGTGGCTGAGAGGGACTTTGTGCTTGGAGAGCTGGGGATGGTGTTTGCTTTTGAATCCTCTGTTCAGAGCATTTCAGAGCTCACGAATCTGCAAACCCAAGATTTGACGGAGGTGTCAATGATCTTGGTGAATGTTATCAAGAAACAAAAGCGAGCAACGGAGCTTTTGTTGTTCATTGACAGGCTCAAGGCCATGCCATACTGATGCATTATGTTTTCTCCTTTTTTGTAGATGTCTTATGTTTTAGTATTTAAGTAATGTAAGCTCTATGGATGTGAAATTTAAGAAAGAACATATCATTCCTATCTTTTTGGTTATTTTATTGTTGTGGTGCTGTTGTCGTCATGTGTTGGTTGTTTGGTCTGTTCATACGTTGGATTGTTTCAATACCGTTGGGATTAACTTTTTGGCCAATAGTGCACCTGTTACAATAAGGTGACTGTTAAAGGTAAGTAATGGCATCGCTTTGAAAACGATAACATATTGTCGATTGTAAAAATTTACCTTAACTGCAGTAACAGCAATCCCTGAGACCCTTGTGTTTAGAAATATCTGGTGCCCACCATCCTAGTTCCTATGATTAAAATGTTTTGGTTAATTCAAGTGTCTATTATCACAAAGTTTTCAACATACATAAAAAGAGAGTGTCAACTTGACCTTCCTATTTGATTGACACGCGCTTATCATCCTTGTGATTAACCTCGTCTAACGATGGGTCCAGCAGAGACCATATGTTTAGCTGCAATCAGGCGTTGTTGATTGAATGGATGTCAGAACCCGATGCCCGATTGGCTGAGTCAAGCTCTGACATGCCATTCAATCAACAGAGCCGGATTACTGCAAAACCTCAAAGTTGTGGCAAATATATTTTCACCCTATAGTTAGTCTACTAAAACCATGGATGTAAGGTGCAAACACAGCCAACTTGAATCATTCAGAAATGCTTGTACTTAATCAACTTGTACTTAATCAACCTCTTACCTAGGCCATAATGCAGCATAAAGAGTGTCGATAAGATCCTTTATTTTTTTACACAAATTCTATTCAAAGCATATCAACCTATATTAGAAAAAAAAAAAAAAAAACAACAATTCACATAAATAAAAAATAAAAAAAATAATAATAAATAAAAAAAAAAAAGAAAAAAAAGCAAAATTAACAAATTACATATAGTGAAAAACTGAAAATGCAAATCAAACCAACATAAAAAATAAAGAAAAAGTACCTTAATTTTAGTTAAACAAGGAGTATAACACCTAATTTGAAAAGGGTAGAATCAGATTCAATCGGATCCCTCAAAATCTGCAAAAAGATTATAACACCTATTGTGAAAAGGCTATAATCATATTCAACCGGATCCCTCAGAAGCTGCAGAAAGGTTCACAAAACCAATGGCGGTAGAGTGGGCCAGAGCCGTCGTGAATTAAAATGAATAAGGCAGTTTCCGATGGAGACGACCGACAAAAGAGGATACAACGGGATGGTCCACGATGGAGACGACAACTTTGCGCGACGGCGATGGCGAGCAGGAGACGTTGACTGGTTCACCATTTTTGTATGTATGACTGTAGGATTCTTCTCGTACTTAGATCAATATAAGGTCATTGTTTTAATCCATGTTAAATGATCAAAATACCCAGTTGCTCTGTATTGGTTGCCCAAAAAACAAATATTGCCCAAAATACAATACGAAGCATGTACTACGTACCAACAGTGGTTGGTCAGACACGTGTCATCCTGTAGCTGGTTACACGTTAGTTGCCCTGGGCAACCCGGGCTAATACGGGAATTTTCAAAAAAGGGGCTACATATGCCTAACCCGCTGGGCAACGGGCTATATTAGTAATTTTCCCTTATATATATATATATATATATATATATATATATATATATATATATATATATATATATATATATATATATATATATAAGTGTATATATCGTCTTAAAACCGCGTAATTAACACTAATCACTTTTGTATTACCAAATTTGTACCACAAGCAACAATATTTATTACACAAGCAAGAAACAATCATATGAACTCATAGCATTAAATATAGGTCGATCTACATGCATGCAAACATATATATATATATATGT
The DNA here is from genome assembly GCA_030686995.1 of Artemisia argyi. Lineage (NCBI taxonomy): Eukaryota > Viridiplantae > Streptophyta > Magnoliopsida > Asterales > Asteraceae > Artemisia > Artemisia argyi. Next base: position 4,609 of record JARVZY010006945.1, on the reverse strand, counting down.
ATATTTTTCATCTTGACAATATATATATACATATATATATATATAGTTCAAATAAGATCAAACTTAAAGTTGTAAAAATGAGATCCAACTAAAATTTGACAAATACTATATATATATATATATATATAGTATCTAGTTCAAATAAGATCAAACTTAAAGTTGTAAAAATGAGATCCAACTAAAATTTGACAAATGACACTCTCGTTAAAACAAAATTAATTTTTTTTTATTAATCACAACTAAAATTGTTAAAGTTCCAATGGTTTTCTTTTTAAATTTGACGAAACTAATGTGATACACTTTGATTCGACATATAATGTGTATCAGGTTAAGGTGATACACTTTGATTCGATATGTAAATTTATAATTGTGTACCACTATTCCAAACGCATGTATCAATTGGTTATTAGTTGCTAAAATGTTAATTCGTATTAATATTTTACTTTTTGTATATTATTGCTAATATGATTATTTATAAATGTTTTTAGTGGTTGTTTAGACTAGATCTTATTTTTACAACTTTAAGTTTGATCTCACATTAACCATGAAATAAAAACATGAAATAAACATCTTTGATCATCATAAAAACATGATTGATCATCATATATAACACTTGGTAACATCTTTGATCATCATAAAAACATGAAATAAACAAGATTTGAAAAGTTTGATGATCCTTACAATGGTGTTGGTGTTGGTTCGTGGCTATCAAGAACAAGAGGAGACCCAATATACTTCCAAATTAACCCAATTCACCTTATATATTACCCAAAACCCTTGATTTCAACCTCCAAATTATCTTGGTCTTCAAAATTTATGTATGTATTGTATGTGTGTGTGTGTGCTCGGCCAAGAGAGAACAAGAGAAAGATAGAAGAGTTTTTGATTCCAAAATGACTAGTTAAGGGTGTTATTGGATAATAGATTTGGTTAAAAGCATGCACATTGGTTAATATAGTGTTTAGTGGTTAATAGGTGTATTTGCATGTGCTTATTTGAGGGGGAGGGTGAGGTGTCCGGTTATGGCATCCAAAGAAAGGGGGAAAGATAATTTTACTCCTTGTGGGTGTATCGTGTGTCGGTTTAAGCTTAAATGTTACCAAAATGTCCCGGTTTGACGTTTTTGGACACATATACGTAAAATAAAGTTTTTAGCCACGTTTTTGTCAGAAATGTAATAAAATGTCATTACTGACTCAAAAATATATTTACTGGACTATTACCATAGGTAGTGTAGTGTCGGTTCGCGTGCGGCGTTGTTTTTCAGAAAAATGTGAGAAAGCTCTCAGTAAATTACGAAACTTGTCAATAACTATTCAAAACGGAATATTTTATGCTTACTGACAAAATAAATCTTTTTCAGTGATGACTGTAAGCTACAGTGTGCAGGATAGCTCCCGAAAATGTTCAGAAATGTACCGAAACATGCAGAATCATGCAAAAATGCATATAATACTCAAAATAAAAATAATAAATAGAAATTTATTATTAAATTAATGTGTGATGTGTGTAAGGTTGAGATGTGTTGTAGAGAAATGGATGGTTGTGATAAAGAGTGTGTAAGGAATATAAGAGATGAGTTGGATTGTGTAAGAGTAGGGGTGAGCAAAACCGCCCAAGTCCCGACAACTGACCCGATCCCGACATAAACCGATAGTCCCGAAACCGAATAATAGCTTCTCGGGTCGAGAGTCGGGATGGATTTTTAGCATTTTCGGGATTCGGGACGGGCCAAAAACTGACAAAATACAAGCAAAAACCGACTACTTTCGGGATGGATCGGGACGGGACGGGACGGGCCAAAAATCGACTACTTTCGGGTCGGTATTTGGTTTACGCTTTAGGTGAATTTCGGGATCAGGATTAGTCGGGACTGGTCGGGTCGGGATCCGTCCCGATGCTCAGCCTTATGTAAGAGTATGTAAGGGAATATGTAAGAGTTAGATATGATAGGAAGCCTAGTGTATGTAGAGAATGAGATGGTTGTGAGTAGTGTGTGTATTTTGAAAATAAAGTTGTTGAGAGTGTAAGGAATAAGTTGTAAAGGTGTGATGTGTGTAAGGAATATGTTGTAAGGATGGGATGTGTGTAAGGATAAGTTGTATGTGTAAGAAATAAGTAAGAGTGATTAGATGGGGAGCCTAGTGTGTGTGAAGAGAGGTATGTGAGCGAAGTGTGTGTATTTTGAATGTAAAGGTGTGTGTATGTGAATTGTGTGTGTAAGTTGTGTGTGTGTAGAAAAGTGTATATGGGGAATGTATAAATTAGAGGGAATATTGTAAGAAGGGAATCTTGTGTGGGAAAGTGTAGGAGTCAAAGTTGTAAGAGTGTAAGAGGTGAAGGGAATATTTAGAGGATGTTGAGGATAAGATTAGGTTATGTAAAATGTGATTAAGAGGAGATTAAGAAATAATCCAATTGTCATTAAGAAAGAAAAAGGTTTAGACAATTGTGATTATAAGTTGAGAAAATCAAAGGTTACTTATAATCTCAAGTAACTCAACGTCGAGAATCCATAATCTCATAACTCGTGACTTTCCACGACTCGACGTTCTCAACTAACACCTTGGTACAAACAAGCCAAGTGCTTAGCCTTGATGTAAAGCATATCCCATGCGGGAAAGGATGCGTTTACGCAAAGTGACCTTTGACTTAGTTTGACCAAAAAGAAAGTAAACCCGTTACGTGATTAGAGAAGACATAAGCACGGGTTATGAGCATATGAAAGTTTTCACTTGATATTCCGCTAAACATATAAGCTTCCTAGGTTTAGAAAAACCTTGGCTAGAGGCGAGAGTTCGAATACATGAGTTGGCGTTTTCCCGAAAGCGGGTTTTTTAAAAGTTGGATCTCTCTAGTGTTCTCAATTAAGCACATAACGTATTCATACCTGTATTGAAATATCCACATTTTTCGGGTAAGGGGAAAACCGACTTTCAAAATTCATCCCGACATTTACAGAACCTGGCGCGTCGCCCACGCGTCAATGCGTGGGTAGCGCGCTAGTAGCAGGTATGTGAGTCTGGGAATTTTGGTTAACGTTTGTTATTTTATGTGTTTCGAAGGTTTATTTGTCATCATTAAAACATTAAGGGATCTCGTCAATGTTGCCTCAACAATCTCCCCTTTTTGACGATGACAAATAAATTTCGAAAGCAAATAAAATTACAAAACTTAGCGAAGACAAAGTGCGCCTTTGATGTAGCTTGCGTCTTGACCTTTGCCTTGTAATTTGGTGAAGCCATTGTCTTTAACATGAATTGGTCTTCACATTCTTGCTAATTAGTCTTCACACTCTTGCTTTCTTTCTCCCCCTTTTGTCTAATCAAAAAGGCGGGACTTCAAAGTAGCTTGTAAATCCATCCGAATGTGCTCCCCCTTAAACATAACTCCCCTAGATCGTTGTTCCCCCTTGTTCCAAGGCGGGGATCTATGGGTCAAGAGCCTCACCTTTGCGGTGTCCTAGCTACATAAAACACGCAACAAACAAGAAAGCCTCACATGTGAAAGTCCAAAATGGGTTAGGTTACCATTTGGATACTTGCAACATGGGTTAGTCCAATCATACCACTATATCACATAATAAAATCAAGCACTCATATGCACAACATCAGCATGTAGTTATTCATGGGACAAATTTATCAATTATGCATCAATATGTCACACACTCAAGTAAGCATAATGCATGTTCAAATAAGAGCACATAGTTTCACAAATAAACATGTGAATATGATCATAAATAATCCTAGGGTGAGAAGACTAATCAAAAGTCTAGATTGTATACTATGTTTGGTAGCGCAATCTTATTCAGAACATGAGAAGCCATACTGATGCGTGCGATATGTCAGTGTATCATAGGGTGTTTAAGCCTTTTCAAGTTTTACATTTATATTTAGCCGACTTATTACTAACACACACACTTAACGAGCAGTATACCCGATCAATATGTATATAGTGGTAAGTAGAGTGTCGAACACTAAGAATGGAACGTAATATCTAGTTGATTTAATCAGTATTTTAATATCTAAGTTAGTTTTACAATCCTAATCTAATAAACGGAGGTTTAGCCTGAGAGACTAACACAGATTTAATTAAACAATAAAAGTAAAACTAATGAGAACAAATCTGTGAATAGCAATCACGTACATAGATAGATAATAAAAACTTTTAAGAATTATTGGTTTCTACTGAAGATCACTACTGAAGATTACTGGTGACAGGTTCCTGCTGAAGCTTTAGTGGTTTCTGCGGATATAGTGTTTCCTGCTGACAGTGAGTTCCTGCTGATACAGTTCATCCGTAGGAATATGTTAGACGGATATGCTTAGTTTATTTTAGGACAAGATATAGAATTTCTTTTATAGTTTTACTTTATACGTTTCTTGTAAGAAAAGGTTTAGGGTTCCTTGTAGTATAAAAGGAACACACGGTTATGTATTGGATATATGTTTTTCAATCAATAGTGATTAATAAAGATCCACAGAGGATCAAAGCATTATTAGTTATTCGTGTTCTTATTACTTGTGTTTAAATTCCGCATAGACATAAGTTTGTACAGAGATTCTCTATATAGTTTTCTTTTGATTACATTAGCATTCTATCGATCCAT
>JARVZY010006944.1:10000-24863 GCA_030686995.1 Artemisia argyi | reverse complement strand
TAATATTAAAGTTAATATAAAATTAACAATTGGCAGTTCCTATTCTAATCAATATGAAATAGACTCTTAATCTTATAAAAAGAAGAAGTATTCTTCTTTCTAAATTCTAAAAATAAAAAATAAATATATATAAGATTTTTTATTTGATTTTTTTAGTATATTTTCATTCAGATTTTGGTGGTGGGGAGTCTTCTTTTCCCCATCGACTTTTAAAAGAATAAATAATGAAAAAATTTTATATTTATCAGGAAGGGCAGATAGAATATTTTTAGTTCAAATTAATTAATTGTTCAAACTAATCCATTCCGTGTTAAAGATTTTTGGATAACTTTCTGACTTCTTAATTTATTATATATACTATATTTAATTTATTTTCCATATATATCCAATTTTCAGCCCAATGAAAAATCCAATAAAAGAACTTAATTGTTGAGATATTATTATATGTGCAAGTGGCAATTTGGAGTAATCCAAAATAGACATATTTTAGATTCATTGATAAAATTTAGTTTGTGTTTCAAATTGAATTTATTAAATCAGATAAACCAGAAATAATGACAATAAAAGAAAAAAGTTTTTGAGTCTATCGAAGAATTCTATCGTTGCAAGAGTCGTATTTTAGAATCGGCTAAACTACGTCAAAGCCCTAAAACCAGACACCTTAAAGAAACTACTGAACCTTTAAATTGACTTTTTTGAACTCTTTTTTTTTTATATCTTTACTAAAATTGAGTGAATTGACTTGTTCAATCTCGACGATTGAATATAAATAGGTTATTATGAGTTCGAGCAAGCCGCTATGGTGAAATCGGTAGACACGCTGCTCTTAGGAAGCAGTGCTAGAGCATCTCGGTTCGAGTCCGAGTGGCGGCATGCCATCTTCTAAAAGATATCAAATAGATCCTATAATAAAATTAAATTAAATTCCCAATTTCTATTTCTTAATTAATACGGGGGGATCCCCCGTTTTTTCATTTTTATGATATTTTCAACTTTAGAGCATATATTAACTCATATTTCCTTTTCTATTGTTTCAATTGTAATTACAATTCATTTGATAAGCTTATTGGGCAATCAAATTAGAAAACCATATTATTCCTCAGAAAAGGGGATGATAGCTACTTTTTTATGTCTAACAGGATTGTTAATAACTCGTTGGATTTATTCGGGCCATTTTCCACTAAGTGATTTATACGAATCCTTAATTTTTCTTTCATGGAGTTTCTCCCTTATTCATATAGTTCCTTATCCTTATTTCAAAATAAGAAAAAATTATTTAACAACAATAACTGCCTCAAGTACTATTTTTACCCAAGGCTTTGCTACATCGGGTCTTTTAAATGAAATACATAAACCCACAATATTAGTACCTGCTCTACAATCGGAATGGTTAATAATGCACGTAAGTATGATGATATTGAGCTATGCGGCTCTTCTTTGTGGATCATTATTATCAGTAGCACTTCTAGTCATTACATTTAGAAAACTTTTTTATAGTTCTAAAAGTAATAATTTATTAAAATTAAACGGGTCATTTTCTTTTGGTGAAATCCAATACAAGAATGAAAGAAACAATATTTTTCAAAAAAAATATTTTTTTCCTGTTAATAATTATTACAAGGCCCAATTGATTCAACAATTAGATTATTGGAGTTATCGTGTGATTAGCCTAGGATTCATCTTTTTAACCATAGGTATTCTTTCAGGAGCAGTATGGGCTAATGAAGCGTGGGGATCATATTGGAGTTGGGATCCAAAGGAAACTTGGGCGTTTATTACTTGGATCGTATTCGCAATTTATTTGCATACTCGAACAAATAAAAATTTGCAGGGGACAAATTCCGCAATTGTGGCGACTATAGGTTTTCTTATAATTTGGATATGCTATTTTGGGGTCAATCTATTAGGAATAGGGCTACATAGTTATGGTGCATTTACGTTAACCTCTAGTTAAACTAAAGAAAAGTTACAAACAGAATACGGTATATATAAAATTGCGTCAACCGGCGAGAACCATGTGAATCAAGTAGTGTAGTGATTCACGCGGTTCTCGCAAAGACCAAGCGGATTGGGCGAAAATTCAAATTCATATTTTGTTTTTACTTTATTTAAAATTTAAGAAAATAAAAATACTTTTATTTTTTCTTTAAAAAAACTATCTATAAAAATAATTAGATAGAATACCTTCAACCTTGTCAACTGATAGTGAAAGAACAAAATCGGGATACATACCAATACCTATTACAGGTAGAAAAATGGAGATGGAAACAAATAACTCGCGCGGTCCAGAATCAAAAACATAAGAGTTTGGAGTATTAAATAACTTGTATCCATAGAACATCTGGCGTGACATAGATAATAAATAAATAGGAGTTAATATCATTCCAATTGCCATTACAAAAGTGATGGCAATTTTGGGCATTAAAAGATATTTTTGGCTAGTAATTATTCCTAAAAAGACTATAACTTCTGCAACAAAACCACTCATACCCGGTAATGCAAGGGAAGCCATGGAAAAGCTACTGAACATCGTAAATATTTTTGGCATGGGGATAGCTACTCCGCCCATTTCATCGAGATAAACAAGACGTATTCTATCATAACTCGTTCCTGCCAAGAAAAAAAGTGCAGCACCAATAAATCCATGAGAGATTATTTGTAAAATAGCTCCATTGAGTCCCGTATCGGTTATAGAAGCAATTCCTATAAGTATAAAACCCATATGAGATACCGAGGAATAGGCTATTCTTTTTTTTAAATTACGTTGGCCGGGAGATGTTGAAGCTGCATAGATTATTTGTATTGTACCTACTATCATCAACCAAGGAGAAAATATAGAATGAGCGTGTGGTAATAATTCCATATTAATCCGAATCAATCCATACGCTCCCATTTTTAATAAAATTCCGGCTAGAAGCATACAAGTACTGTAATGTGCCTCTCCGTGGGTATCTGGTAACCATGTATGTAGGGGTAGAATCGGTAATTTGACAGCAAAAGCGATAAAAAATCCAATATAGAATATTATTTCCAAAGCCACAGGATACGACTGATTAACTGATGTTTCAAAATTTAATGTTGGTTCATTAGAACCATATAAACCGATACCCAGAACTCCCATTAAGAGAAAAATGGAACCCCCCGCCGTGTACAAAATAAATTTTGTGGCTGAATAGAGACGTTTCTTTCCTCCCCACATGGATAGAAGTAGATAAACCGGAATTAATTCTAATTCCCACATGATAAAAAAAAGTAAAAGGTCCCGAGAAGAAAATGATCCTATTTGACCGCTGTACATTGCTAACATCAAGAAATGGAATAATCGAGAATCCCGAGTAACAGGCCAGGCCGCTAAGGTAGCTAAAGTAGTGATAAATCCTGTTAATAAAACGGGTCCTATAGACAGTCCATCTATTCCTAATTTCCAACGGAAATCAAAAAAATTGATCCATTTATAGTCGTCTACTAGTTGGATTAATGGATCGTCCAATTGGAAATGATAACAGAATACATAGGTTGTTAGAAGAAGTTCTAACATGCATATACATATAGTATACCACCTAATTACCCTATTTCCTTTATGGGGAAGAAAGAAAATTAAGGAACCCGCAAATATTGGTAAAACTACAATTATTGTTAACCAAGGAAATTTGTTCGTGGTAAAGACAAGATACGCTTGGACCAGAAAAACATGTGCCCAAAAATATCTTATTTTTGGGCACATGTTTTGGCGGTAAAAAAAAATGGACTCAAGGAGAGGTTTCTGTAACGTATTAATAAGCTATACCCATACTGCGGGTTGTTTCATGCCATAAATAAACCCGAACACTCAAGAAATCCGTTGGGCAGGCGGATTCGCATCTCTTACAGCCGACACAATCCTCTGTTCTTGGAGCGGAAGCTATTTGTTTGGCTTTACATCCGTCCCAAGGTATCATTTCTAATACATCCGTAGGACAGGCTCGGACACATTGAGTACACCCAATACATGTATCATAAATCTTTACTGAATGCGACATTGGATCGATATTTTTGAACGTGATAAAGTTTCAATCTAGTAAATTGATAAATGAATTATATATTTAAATACTAATACTAGATGAATCGATGAGTTACCCGGTTTTTTCTGGATTGACAGTGCCAAACTACTTTGATTTCTTATCTTTGTGATAACATGATCATACCTTACGTGGCACACATGCTAATTTTAATTGATTTATGAAAATTCTAATTTTATTTTAATAGGATAATATTACTTATTCAACAAATTAGATTGATTTATACGAGTTGATTTTCTGTTACGATAAATTGATGAAACAATGGCGAGTCCAATAGCGGCTTCAGCAGCTGCAATAGCTATAACAAAAATAGAAAAAATTGCTCCTTTTAATTGACGACTATCAAAAAAATCAGAAAATGTTACAAAATTGAGATTAACCGCATTTAATATAAGTTCAAGACACATAAGAGCCCTAACCATATTTCTACTTGTAATCAATCCATATAGACCGACAGAAAATAAATAGGCACTCAAAACAAGTACATGTTCGAGCATCATTAACCAACTCCTCATCAATCTCGATTCATTTCAATATGAACAACAATTTAACCAATTGGATTGACTAGAATAATGAAATAAAGGAATATATTGGGAATAGATCAAACTAATAAAGACTTTCTCTTTTATATCCAAAGTCAAATAGAAAAAGGAAATGCATCTGATAGCTCATAACAAGGGTTTTCCGGTTCTAAAGAGTTATTATTGACGAGCTACAGCAATTGCGCCGATTAACGCAACTAAAAGAATTAGTGAAATAAATTCAAACGGAATAAAAAAATCTGTTGATAAATGAATCCCAATTTGTTGACTATTACTTATCAGATCTTGCTCTATAATCTGGCTTGCTTTTGTAGTCCAAATAATCCCGTACCATGACGTATCTGGAATAGTAGTAATTAGTGAAAAAAAAATACTTGTGCAGACCACGGAAGTTACTCCATCTCCCACGGTCCAAAGGCGGAAATCTTTGGAATATTCTGAACCATTTATGAACATCACAGCAAAAATGATTAAAACATTTATGGCTCCTACGTAAATAAGGAGCTGCGCGGCAGCTACAAAATGCGAGTTTGATAGAATATAGAATAAAGATATACAAACAAAAACAAATCCCAATGAAAAGGCAGAATAAATGGGATTGGGAAGTAATACTACTCCCAGACCCCCTAATATAAGACCCAATCCCAGAAAGACTAAAAGAAAATCATGTATTAGTCCAGGTAAATCCATTATATATAAAATAAGAGATAAATAAATCAAAATCTTTCATAACTTTATTGACACCCGGTCAGGAAAAAAGAGGGAAATCTACTTTTTTATAATAGTTCTTAATTATTATTAAATTAAAAATTCCATTTTCATGGATATGGATTGATGTAGATATAGTTATTGGCCTAATCTCTCGAAAGAGTAATTTAAATCTATATATTTGCAAATCCTCAATATAGTCATAGAAATTTAATATAAATTAAAACATGATTCTCGTCTCCTAATCAATATAATCAATATAATTATGAATATATTAATAAAATTCTAGTTATTCACCAAATAAAAAGCCTCATTCTTTTAGATCAAAATGAGTTATTAAGTTTTTATTTCAGGCAAATTTAAAATTGTTCGAATTGTGTAATCGTCAATTACTGACATTGGTAACCGACCCAAAGCAATTTGATTATAATTCAATTCGTGACGATCATAAGTAGAAAGTTCATATTCTTCAGTCATTGATAAACAATTTGTTGGACAATACTCAACGCAATTACCACAAAATATACATACTCCAAAATCAATACTGTAATTAAGCAATCGTTTCTTTCTAATATCAGTTTCCAATTTCCAATCAACAACGGGCAGATCTATAGGACATACGCGAACACATACTTCACAAGCAATGCATTTATCAAATTCAAAGTGGATTCGGCCGCGGAAACGCTCGGATGTAATCAATTTTTCATAGGGGTATTGAATAGTTACAGGTAAACGATTCGCGTGTGATAAGGTAATCATAAAACCTTGACCAATATACCTTGCGGCTCGTACTGTTTGTTGGCCATAATTCATGAACTCAGTTACCATAGGGAACATATCGTGAATATCTATAAAAAATAGGATACTTGTTTCTTTCTCTTGTTTGGGACAAGTCATGAATATAGAAGTATTTTTACAGTGAAAGAAGTTGGGAAGAAGTTGTTAATAATAGATTACCTAGAGAAATAGGTAAAAGAAATTTCCATCCAAGATTTAATAATTGGTCCATTCTCAGCCTCGGTAAAGTCCATCTTGTTGCGATAGGAATGAACAAGAACAAATAAGTTTTAGCTAATGTAATAAAGATACCAATTATTGTTCCAAAGACTCTACCCCTTTTAGTAATTTCAAAAAGCTCGGGAACAAATATGTATGGAATAGAAAGATTCCAACCCCCCAAGTAAAGAACTGTTACGAATAATGAAGAAACTAGTAGATTTAAATATGAAGCAACGTAAAATAAACCAAATTTGATACCGGAATATTCGGTTTGATAACCTGCTACTAATTCTTCTTCTGCTTCTGGTAAATCAAAAGGTAATCGTTCACACTCTGCTAGGGAAGAAATTAGAAAAACTAGAAATCCTATAGGTTGACGCCACAAATTCCATCCCCAAAAACCATATTTTGACTGCGCTTCCACTATATCAACGGTACTTGAACTGTTAGATAATCATAGTGGATGATAACATCACTGTTCCCACCCCTATTGCAGAACCGTACATGAGATTTTCACCTCATACGGCTCCTCAAAGGTCACAAATAAATCTAAGGACCCGTCCTTATTTATTTTTCTTGATATGTTTGTAGGATAAATAGAGATAAAATGAAATCTATTGTAAGGTCCCCATTAGACACTGGAATTCTGTCTGCTATATTTATTTATACTATAATAAAATAAATTTATACTATAATAAAATAAAGTGCTTCTGAATTCATCTTCTCTTTTAATAATTTAATCTTTGTTGAGTAATAACTTAATCCTTGAATAAAATCTTTCTTGTAACAATATCTATAGATATTTCAACCTAACGTTTTCAATTACGAAATCCAATTAGACCTTGCATTAGTTCATGAATCATGACAAGAATTCTATCTCTATATAGAGAAAGAAAAAAAGATATTTTTTTTTTTAGCGCATTCAGTCTTTCGATTTTTTTCGTTCCTATTCTCCTTTCTCAAAAAAAGGGGACCTTAAACAAAGTTAAAGGATTACTTCGTTCTTGATAGTTATTTACTTAATCGGTGAATAGAAGTATACTCTGGATCGGAATCGTGGGAAGTACTCCTTGATCATTTCTACCAATTTAAAGCCCCAATTATAATTCTTTTTATACACAGAATACACTTACATAATCTCTATTACGAATCCTTTGTGTACCTTAGTGTTCCTAGCTATCCACTTATTTTTATCAATCCACTTTTGGGTAATACATATGCTAATAGATAGTAAAAACCTCATAAAGTAGATCTTTTGAACCCGCTTCAAGTCATCATGATTAATCAATCAATCTTGGGGTAAACAGTCTCTAATACTTAATGTTTACTTTTATTAACTCTTGTACATAGGAAATGAGATTCAATCTTTTACTGCAAATTTATAAGCCGTTTCTTTCACTCATATAACTATCTGGTTTCCTTCATCAACCCCCGAATAATGAATAAAAAACGAAAATATATATTCAACTCATGACATTTCCTTCCTAGAAAGAAAAAGTAGGGTCAAATTTATGTCTTAACGAATCACACGTAGAGATATTGATAACACACATAGAGTTAATGGTATTTCATAACTAATTGATTGAGCAGCAGCTCGTAGACCACCTAAAAAAGAATATTTATTATTGGAGCCATATCCTGACATAAGAAGGCCGACAGGAGCTATACTTGAAATAGCAATCCATAAAAAAACACCGATACTGAGATCGGCTAAAACAAGATGATCCCCAAAAGGAATTACTAAATAACTTAATAAAACGGATATTACTGCTATAGACGGTCCAATACTGAATAAACGAGTATCTCCTCTAGATGGAAGAAGATTCTCTTTGAAAAGTAATTTGGTACCATCTGCTAGAGCTTGAAGAATTCCCAAAGGTCCTGCGTATTCAGGACCAATACGTTGTTGTATACCTGCAGATATTTCTCTTTCTAACCAAACAATTACTAGTACACCTATTGTGATTCCTAATACAGGAGTAAAAATAGGGATAAGCATCCATATGATCCCATAGACCTCTTTTAAGGATTCCAATCTAGAAAAAGAATTGATAGCTTGTACTTCTGTTGTATCCATTATCATTTTAACGATCAACTTCTCCCATAATGATATCTATACTACCTAGTATCGTCATAATATCAGCCAATTTCATCCTTTTAACTAACTGAGGAAGAATTTGCAAATTAATAAATCCTGGCGGTCTAATTTTATATCGCCAAGGAAAAACACCCTTATCTCCTATCAGAAAAATTCCCAATTCTCCCTTTGGTGCTTCAACTCTCACATAAAGTTCTTGCTTCGACAATTCAAAAGTCGGAGAAGGTTTTTTACTAATGAATCGATAATCAAAGTCATTCCATACAGTATCTTTTGCTCTATCAAAACGGCGTATTTCTAAATTTTCATAGGGCCCTCCCGGAATTCCTTCTAGCGCCTGTTGAATAATTTTTATGGATTCCGTCATTTCACTGATTCGTACTAAATAACGAGCTAATGAATCCCCCTCTTTTTGCCATTGGACTTCCCAATCAAATTCGTCGTAACACTCATAATGATCAACTTTACGAAGATCCCATTGTATTCCGGAAGCTCGTAGCATAGGTCCCGACAAACCCCAATTTATTGCTTCCTCTCCACCAATAATGCCTACTCCTTCAACTCGTTCTAAAAAAATGGGATTCCGTGTAATAAGCTTTTGATATTCGGCAATTCCTGTTAAAAAGTAATCGCAAAAATCCAAACATTTATCTATCCAGCCATGAGGTAAATCAGCAGCGACTCCTCCAATACGAAAAAAATTGTGCATCATTCGCATACCGGTGGCAGCTTCGAATAGGTCATATATCAATTCTCTTTCTCGAAAAATATAGAAGAAAGGAGTCTGTGCCCCAATATCTGCCATAAAAGGGCCAAGCCATAACAAATGTGAAGCTATACGACTTAACTCCAACATAATGACTCTGATATAACTGGCCCTTTTAGGGACTTGAATATTCCCTAATTGCTCTGGTGCATTTACAGTTATTGCTTCTGTGAACATAGTAGCTAAATAATCCCAACGTGTTACATAAGGCAAATATTGTATAATTGTTCGATTTTCCGCAATTTTTTCCATACCTCTGTGTAAATAACCCAATATTGGTTCACAGTCAATAACATCTTCACCATCTAGAGTAACAATGAGTCGAAGAACACCATGCATTGATGGGTGGTGAGGTCCCATATTGACTATCATGAGGTCTTTTCTTGTAGCTGGTACAGTCATAGGTTTTTCCTGATTCATTCTTCCATGAATTGCTGAAAGCGAAAAGAAGTTCATCAAACTTTAAGCGAATAATTCAAACTAACTCTTCAAATTAACGAGTTTTTCTCTCTCGAATATCCAACTGTCCTATTAATTCTTTATAACGTGCTCTGTTTTTTTTTGACAAATAAGCCAGCAGCCGTTGACGTTTTCCCAGAATTTTCCGCAGACCTCTCTGAGATAAATAGTCTTTTTTGTGTAATTCCAAATGTGAGGTAAGTCTCCGTATCTTGTTGGTGAAACTTACTACTTGAAATTCAACGGATCCGCTATTTTCTTTGTTTTCTTCTTGTTCTTGCAAAATAATTGAAATAAATGAATTTTTTACCATAAAAGAATTTCACACTCCCCTTTTTACAGATAGTTATTTTATTGGATCAGTAATAATAGTAATAATAATGTAAGAAATTTTAATGTAGTATACACAATAATCAAAAATTTTTTATAGATTCCTGTTTTTTTCAATGAACATTAATGAATCCTTTTTTGGAGTTCATTTGTATAGTCATACAAAAAGAGGATACCAAATCGTTTAGTACGAAGATTCTGTTGATTAATTTATAGCTTTAATTTTTACGCCATTTACTTATCCTAGAGGGGGATGTAAGACAGCGCATATGAGCATCGGGTTGTTTGCATATAACATGGATATTTACAGATCACGGACAGAAAAACAAAAATGAAAAATCTGATTGATAGAACAACATAATATATAGAAAACTCAAAAATTTAAATCAGGGGTACATATATATCCTTAACATACTCAAGCGGCTCCCATTATTGGTATCAAACCAATAGCGATTCATACAAGCTAAATCTTCTAATCGATAATTAGGCCAAAAAAATAACTTGAATTTAATTAATTCATTTTTTTTTCGGTCGAAATTTTTACTTTCATCCAAAAATTGACTCCAATTTTTTATCTTGTTCTCCTTGGAAAATGTTTTATTTCTATGCGCACCATTCTGATTCTTTAAATTCAAATTGAAAGAAATTAGAATTCGCAATTCTCTACGACGTCTAGATGATAAAATTTTTTCAGGAACAAGCAAATCATAATTATTTTTGTCTTTATTTAGAGTTTTCCTTTTATGTCTTGGAATGGATTCATCAAAATTATTCTTAGCAACATTTTTGGGGTTTCGGTATCTTTGATTACTTTGGTGCTTACTTTTATGAACCAATGAAATACCTATGATTTGATACATAAAAAACTGTCCGTCATTTTTTACAGATAGACGGGTAGGTTCCATAATTAATATTCCCTTTTTCGTTAATTGTGTAAGATTTAAACGCCTTCTCATTATATCCAGATTCATTTCTTTCCTTTGAATATAGGATATAGTAATTTTTCTTACATTTATGAGGCTAAGCAGGAGACCATATATCTGGATATTATTCATCATTTTTTGATTCAATTGATTCAAACGTCCAGTCCATCTTAATTGAAAAGGAAAATCTCCTTTAAGCAATACTTTTAGTTTTTCGATCGATTCTAAAAAATATTCTTCAATATTGTTTTGATTCTTTAATTCAAAATATTGTTTTGAATTTGATGGTCTAAAATTTAAAAAATATTCATTCGCCTCTTGTTTTCCTTTGATATTTGGATTTTCACTAAAATTTGGATTGATATTCAAATTAAAAAGAAGTAAGTTGCTTGGGATAAACCAAGGTTTCTCTTTATATTTATGATAAAGTATTAAAAACTCTGGAAATAAAAAAACTTTCGGATTCGATATGAGGTGATTTAAGATTAAGAATTTTTCATTCATTCCCATCCAATCAAAAGACACCCCCATCCAATCAAAAAAGACCTTTTTATAATTGATTTCGGAATTTGATTTAATTGGAAGATAAAAAAGACCATTATTATGAGAATTCTCCGTTATTTGGTCCTTATTAGGTTCAACCTGAATATTTGTATTAAATTTCCAACCCAAATATTTTCTATCTGTATTTTTTTCCATATATATAATATCACTTTTTTCTAGATAATTCTTGATAGGAATATTATTGAGTATGTTAAAAAAAGTTTCTTTATTTTTGGTGGAATTTTCTTGCTTCTTTATTGTTTCTAATGATGATCTATAAATATCAGACTTATTCTTAGTTTCAGAATTCTTATATTTATATGAGAAAAGATCATATCTATAGTTTTTTTGAAAATTCTCCTCTTTATTTGGTAATAAATATACTTTCCAATTTTGTTTTTTTTTGTAATCCAATAATGGGTCTTTTTCATAGGAATACCTTTTCTTTAAATCATCATTTTGAGACATTTGAGACATATGGCATTGATTTATTTGATTTCGCCATTTTTGTGGGACTAATGTAGACCATGTAATCTGAGATAAATCATATTGATAATGACTTCTTAACCAGTTTTTCCATGGATTCTTTTCATAATTTGAAAGTTTGTTATGTCTTACTTTGGAATCAAATATTCCTTGTGTTCCAAAAAAATCCTTTATTTCATTCTTAAGAAAAAAAGATGGTCCATTATATTGAAGAATAGATCTTAACTTATTGAAGTTAATAACTTGGGTTTGTGATAATTTAAAAAATACATATTTTTGTGACAAGTAAGATAAATCAAAAAAAATATGTGGCTTCTGCTTACTATTTCTAAGATTATCAAAAGCCTTTTTTATAGTCATAGGCGAAATGAAGTCAATTTTATTTTGTTTTTTTTTATTAATTCTTTCTTTATCTTTATTTATTTCATTATTGTCAATGTATTTTTCAAGAATTTTTTTTGTTGATTCCATAAAAAGTTGTAGAGAAATTCTGCGCATATTAATTATACATAAAAAGATATCTACGTATATTTTTTCAATGCAAAATTGAAATATTAATTCAATATTTTTTCTTTTTAATATTTTCCAAATTTTTGGGGGTGATTCTCGATTAGTCTTTTTATTTTTTTTCATTATTTCTATTTGATTTCTGATTGTGTTTCTTCTATCAATTCTATGTTTAATCTCTTCTTTTGCCTGTGAATAATCTCTAGATTTATTTTGACTAAATGATTCATGAATTATCTGAGTGCTGATTATCGAATCCTTTTCTGTTTGAGTTTCACTTGATTCATATATTTCTCTCGGTATAAATAATGGAATTTTCTTTCCTTTTAAAAGTATTTGTTTTAAAAAGAAAAATGCTTTTTCTTGTTGCTTTGTTATTTTTTTTAAAACTCTTTGAACTCTAAAATTAAAATTTCTTATTTCGACTTTGTAGTCTATATCTTTAAAAACGGGTTCAAAAAAGGAAGGTGTTTTTCGAGGAGGACCAAAAGGATATTCTGTTTCCATTCCCAAAACTGTTAAAAAACAAGAATCAAAATCATCTTGTTGCTTTCGATCTCTATCAGAGAGTCGTAGCTTAGATCCGTGCCACGGTTTCAAATGAAAAGGATATAAGATTTTGATCTGAAAACCTTCTATTAACCAATTTTTAGGAAATTCTGTTTTGGAGAATTGAAGACCATTATAGCTGCACTTTAAATAAATTTCTCTATTCCAATCTTGGAAATCCTCATACCATTCCGGAGATTGCCGTAATAAAATACGGCCAATATTCTTAGCTATTATCAATAAGGGTAATTTAATATACCTTCTAAAAATTGATTGTGCTAGTAACAGAATACTTCTTGTTTTTTGTGCATATGGAATGTTTTCCCAGAATTCCATTGCGTCTTCCTGGTTGTTTTTTTTTATTTGGAATTGTTGATCTAAAATTTCAAATTCTGACTTTTTACCCAACCAATCTCTAATATTAAAAAAAAGCTTCATTAGGTCGGATATAGGAAAAGGAAAATCTTCCATTTTTTCCAAAAAAAGAGGGGAATGGGGATTTCCTTGAGACGGTCCCCAAATAACCATTTTACGCCTTTGAATGCGCATAGATCCTTTGATTACGGCTCGACGAAAATCTGGTTCTTCCAAATAACTTATAAAACCCGAATCTCTATTAAATTTTGTATAAAGATTATAAGTCTTGAAATTAGATTTCTTAAAACTTCGGTTGGAACGAGTTAAAAAAGCTATACGTTTAAATTTTCTTGTTCGAAGCTGGTGATCCAGCCCTTGCATTATGCCTTGTTCTTTTCGTCGTTTTTTAAACATTTGTTCCAACTCGTTGATTAATTTGTATGACCATCGAGGTGGTTTTTTACCTATTTCATTTATGTTTATTCCAATAGATTTTTTTTCGCGCTTAGGATTAGTTAGAATTGCGTTCAATGAAAACTTTAACCTATTATTTGAATCAATTTTTACTTGTTTTTTTTCTGATATTTCTATTTTCTGTTCAGATTCTGGAAAAGTAGGATAAGGAAGAAGGATATCGTGAATTTTATTTATTTCAGAAGGTTCTGTGCAATTTTCTATCGAGTTCTCTTTTCTGATTGAAGATGAAAAAATTTTCTTCATTCTTCCACGATACATCCCATTTAAAAAGGGATCATACATTTTAATTAGGGAATTCTTTTTGTTTTTTTTCTCAACATTACACAATCTAGTCTTTGTTTCAAGTATATTTAGAGAAAGAAATACTGTCTCTAAAGCCTCTATTCTGTTTATAAATTCATTATTTAAGTTCTTATTTTTCTCTTTATTGGTATAAAGCCACTCGCTATATAGTTCATCAGCGGACAGTTTTTCTAATGTAGATAAGGATATCCTTTTTGCTAGCATTTCCCCAAAAGTTGACAAACTCGGAGGATATGTAAAAGATATTCTTTGTTTTCCATCACTTTGGCATGTATAAAAAAAATATTGTGAGGCTTCTTTTCTTACGGAGCCTTTCAATTTTTTATTTCTCTTTCTGATGTATCGTAATGGACGATTCCATCGGTTATAATCGAAAAAAAAAGTCAAAAGAGGTTTTTCAAACAAAAAAAAGTATTTTTCTTCATCTTTTTTATTTTTTTCAAG
The DNA here is from genome assembly GCA_030686995.1 of Artemisia argyi. Classification (NCBI taxonomy): domain Eukaryota; kingdom Viridiplantae; phylum Streptophyta; class Magnoliopsida; order Asterales; family Asteraceae; genus Artemisia; species Artemisia argyi. Next base: position 10,314 of record JARVZY010006944.1, on the reverse strand, counting down.
TATTTTAAACGTCAAATTTTCCTGATCCCCGTACATATAATCAATCGGGCTATTATTATCAAATTCTTCTTCTTCTTCCATTTTGTCGAGTTTGTTCAGTTTATTACTAAAAATGGGTGAAGGTATTCTACCTAAATAGTAGACACAGGTAACTAATAAGAAAATACTAAAGATACCAGCCATAGACATAGAATTTTTCAATTCTGACACAAGATACTTATTAGATTGAATGTACTTACGAATGGATCGATTTTGACGGATCCAAACTAATAGCAATCCAATCCATTTCATGAATAAAATGTGACCTATTATCC